>CAUHTR010002922.1:0-52309 GCA_959609185.1 Schmidtea polychroa
TTAATATTAATGTAATTACTGGTCATACATTTAATTGATTTAATTTAATATAATTTAATATAATATGATATAATTTAATATAGATTTTTAAATATAAAAATTTAACAGAAATAATTATTTCTACTAACTGATCTCACTTCTACCATTTAACCATAATAATTTTATATAGAGGTTTACTAACTCCTTACAATGACATAGCTTTGGGAGGTCATTTGGTAACGCGCAAGACGCTGTCAAGATTAAAACTGAAATATTTTTGGCCAACCATGGAACAAGATGTAAATAATTTGTGTAAAACTTGTTAAGTATGCATCACTCGTAGGAACATTGGTAGAAAGATCAAAGTACCATTAAAACCGATGCTAGTACCAGCAGCACCGTTGGAAATGACTGCAATGGATGTTCTGGGACTATTACCAGAAACAGCAAAAGGAAACAGATACACTGTTGTTTTTTGCGACTATTTCACAAAATGACCAGAAGCGTAAGCTTTCCCAAACCAAAAAGCAGATACCATTGCGAGAATATTTGTGGAAAACATAATATTTCGGTATGGTACTCCAAAGAAATTGCTGACCGATCAAGGGAAGAATTTTCAAAACAAAATGTTTAAATCAATTACAGAGTTATTTGGGATTTGGAAATTGAGTACCTCACCATATCATCCACAAACTGATGGATTATTAGAACGATTTAATGGAACGCTGATAAATATTATCTCATCATACGTGAATCGGAAGCAGAAAGATTGAGACGACTTCATAAAGCTGTGTCTATTTGCGTACCGAAATGCAGTAAATCAAGGTACAGGTGAGATACCTTTCTATTTGATGTATTTGGTGGGTTACTGATGATCAATTATTTTGCTCTTTAGTGCTGTTTCCAGCGTAACCCAGAATACAACGATGGTCCTGCCAATTGATACCCGTTGAGCGATCAACGTTGGTAGTGTATCAACTGGGTGAGTGCTCGCAAAAAGTGAGCGCACTAATTGCACTGTAATTGTCGGGCACTCTTTGGGTCCACGGACTATCGTTAGAAGATATATGTCCGATTTACGCAGGTCCCTTACTATAATTACTTTCCCAAATATGCCTATACAAACTTTCCATCCTCAAACGATCATAAGTCATCAGGAAGCATACATTAATTTATTAAAACCTGTTCATACAATACCACATCTAAGATGTTTGAGTATAAATTAAGTGAAACATAACAATAGTTAATTAAACTTACCTTAAGAAATTCTTTAGAATAATGAATTTAATTAGAAAATAATTAAGAAAAAAAACAACTTAACAAAACTGAAATAATAGAAATAATAAAGATAACATGTATTCTCCATGATAACTTGATCAAAATGAAAAAAAAATTTCAACTTAATTAAGTTAACTAAAACATTTTTTAATATAATCCAATTATTACTTGTAAATATATGGTAATATTAATATATGAAGTTTAAATTCATTAAAATCATAAAAGTTCTTATGAAGAGTAAATAATTCTAATTTACTTTAATTTTTAATTTATAATATTCCTCAAATAACAAAATTAACTTCCTAATATACTTAAATTCATTATATTAAAATACTAGAAAAAGTTGGTAAACTAATAATTTAAATAAAGTAATGGATTTTTGATTTCAATATTACTTTTTGTTTTGTTATTACATAAAAGTTATTTATTTTTCGTTGTTTTATTATAGTAATTGTAATTAATTTTAAATATTAATTTTCGAATAACCAAATCAATATAATTTTAGTTAGTTTTGACTAAATAATGTAATATAAATTTAAAAATTAAACATTTATAGATACATTTATAGATATGCATTTCATATATTATCCGATGAGAAAATTTAGAGATTTCCTTAGCCATTGTAACTTTTAATTTATATGATCTTAATTTTAATTCAATATTAGCGAGTTCATAACAACTCACTGAGACACGAAGGCCTGACTGGCCCAAGGTCAGTTCCACCAGCTATTCCTCCAAGTGGAGTTCACCACAAGTCATCTGACCGTGACCACTTGAAAAGAGATGCAAGAGGTCTAGTTGGCCATCCAACATCAATACTTCAAAATAATATGCAAGTCATTGAACCAGGACAAAAGTATTATTTGTTGAACAGATTATTCAAGATAATAAAAAAAAATCTGAAACAAAAAATAAGGAAATACGCAAAAGTTTTCCAACACCAGGAAATGTATTTCATTGGGATGGTACATCAACTGAGCTTGAAGGACATATAAATATGACTTGGTATAAACAAGACTCAAAGAAAAATGATGTGAAAATTCAGTGCTTGAAATAAATAAATTTAGTCAACAATTGAATTTGGTTTTTTGATTTGATTTGAAAATAAATTTGTCTTTATAGCTTTAATACACTATTTTATTTTTACTCTATTACCTTAAAGGGGTTGTGGCTATTATACAACATGGGGGAAAGGTGATTGCATTTTTATAAGATTATTTTATACATATATACACATACACATATACATATATATACATACACACACACATATATATATATACACATAAATATAATTTAAGTTATTAATATTGATGTCGTCTTCGACCATTATTTATCTGGGGGGAGTGGTGTTACTAAAAATGAACCTTAGTGATTTGATTTAATATTATTGGGTGTAAATGTTCTAAAATTAAATTTGTCATTAGGGGAATCCTAAAATCGATAGTTTTGTTTAAAATTTTTTTTTAAGAAATAATAATTATTTTAATAATATAATCAGTTTAGTGGGGTTACCTGGGAAAATAAATTTATAAGATTAATCATGATAAAGTAATGATAACAATAAAATGTAAGAGTAGTAGTACTGATGGTAGTAGCAGTAATGTTAAAATAACGATATCAATAATGATAAACGGCGAATGTACCTTGATATCTTTATGAAATTACCACGGGTATACAGCTTGAGGGTCATTTTGGAATTTTAAGAGTTATTATTTTAAAATCAAATATTAACGATCGCTACGACCCTAGTAAGACTTGCACAAAAGAAAACAAAACAAAGAAAGAAAATGTATTTAAGGTCCTACATATGGTAGTTTAATATCATAATATAACACATTAACATAAACAAAATAAACCATAAGTCTTCCTATTAAGCTGTCGTTTCGTTTGCAAAAGTTGGAAAATAATTTTTTGGCATAAAAGAGTAACTGGTGACTGAAATGTGGCGGTATATATACACTATTTTTGGTGTGCAAGTATTCGTGTGTGCATTGATGCAGGAAAACAAACTCGAATAAATTTTTTTCTGGAATTTTCGATTTTTAATTTTTATCAATTTTGATGGCGATTTTTACGTAATAATTTTTGTTTTTATTTTCAAAATTTTATTTTTCAATTATTTTTTATTAAATTTGCCTCCATGATGGATTTGGACATATCAAGAACATTCCATGCTAAATTTAATCTATTTCTTATTTTTTATATTTTAAAATAAAATATTTATTTTTATAAATTTTATTGGGTCGGTTGACGGCCATGATGGATTTCGTCATTTTCATGTATTGTTCTGGGTTTTTTGTTGAAATTTTGATATAATTTTCTTTATGAAAGGATTTTATGTAGATTTTCTTTTTACTTTTTATTAATCGCCTTTTTTTGTGTGTAAGTTTTTGTGCAATACTTCTTGCTCTGTTTTAATTTATTATTATTTGGGTGTTTTAAGTTTTGTGTGTTTTTCTCTCTGTTATTATTGTTTATTTAGTGTTTTTATTATGTTTTAATTTGAGTATACTTAATGCATGTTGTGTACCAACATATTCCATCACTATTCTAAGATATGTGTCTAGAAATCAGTTCTAGCCCAAAAATGTCGATAATACTCAAAGAAATTAAAAGAATTTTGATCCAATATCAGATAATGCCTTTCAGAAAAGTATAAAGGGAAATGCTGAAAAGAGACTTGTGTTGGAGTTCCCTTCAGATTGACACACATCATTCAGGCAGTCTAGGAAAACAGTAGGCACACATCGAGTCATTCCTCACGCTTCAAATTTAGTTTTTCGAGGTCAACCCTTTGAGATACTCACATGACTCTTCAATCATACGACAAGGTGTCCATGTTGGTAATGCCCCAAGTTGGCGAAAACCATAGAGTTTCTATAGTGTTTCTACATGGGGTCTAGAGTGTTGATTGAAGGCCTTACCTCTTACTGATCGAAATACTATCTTCCAACTGATCCTGACTGGAAAATTTAAATCAATTGTCACTACCGCTTTACTATCACATAAATCACATAATTCATGACCAATATCTCCTTTTCTAATTACGATTGATCTCTGGATCCACTTATCAAAAATTGTGGAAAAGGTCGTGTTCTAACTGATGGAAGTTGATAATGTATTCGTTGCAGAATAAGGTGAATTACGTTCGCAAAATCAATATTTACGAATTCTTTGTCAGATCGATCCGGACACTCTGTTAGTCGTCTGTGATTTCCTGTGTTATTGTCATTGATAATTATTTGAAATTGTACTATGAACTGGTGAATATTACTTGACGAAAGTATCGTAGATGTCAGATATTGTCGTTAGGGGTATTCCTGACTTCTTGTTAAGAAAAGTTCGAAATGGAATAATTGTCGAATTATCATGCGTTATGACGTTAAGGAAACTGAACAACGAAGTTATTATATCTTAAGATCCAAATGTTGACCCACACTACTGAATTTCTATCGGACTTTCTAAGAGCGAAATTTTGTAACCATCTGGAATTTTAACGATGATGGATGTGATGAATTCTTTCTAATTATCAAATTTTCTATGTTACACCTGAAATCTCGACGGAAGTTGTCAATGAACTACACTCTTTCCGTGCGTTTTCCTAGATTTCTCATTGATCACTACCTCATACATTAAGCCTCGGTGTTGACGATAAATTCACAAATCTCGTAATGTATTCAGTTTTATTTCATTACACTATCAATATTAATCATTGCATCGCTTCTCTAGTGCAAATGCTTCGTCTCATAAAAATTTTCCGTGAAATTACTCAGCTCTCTGAAAACTCGGTTAATCAGTCATCATGATATTGTTTTCTCATACAGCATTGTTTTAAAACCACATTTCCTATGGTTACACCCTATCAGCGACGAACCCGCCTTAGATAGATCCAACCGACTGGTGCTTAGGACTCTCGAGGACCCAAACAGGGTAAATGCACGAGGCATCTATCAATCGGGAACCCTCTAAAATCCCTCGGCACAAAAAGAATAAAGACACTCTCAAATGAAATCCTAAATATCAAATAATTAAATTTATAAATATATATATATATATATATATATATATATATATATATATATATATATATATATATACAGTTATGAGGAGAGAAAAGAAACGCATTAGTACCAAATTTTTAATGGTTAATTATATTATACATGGTGAGAAAATTACTAATTATACATCAAAACAAAGTCATAGATCAAACAAATTTTACCAAATCGATTCTGAATATTCTTCTCAAGATTAAAACTGTAAACTGAGTTTTGGAACTGGTTATGGATTAGATGATTACTAAATGATTCGGAAGGTGATCTGTAAGATTAGAAAGCTAACATTGAAAAATGTAATTTTTTAGCCTCATTTATAGTATTTCTACCCGTGGTTCGTCCAATAGGAATTAAGCAGACATGTATTTTGATGGAATTTTTATTTTATTTTTGAATTTTGTGTTATTGTCTGTGTTCTTTTAATATTTAATTTTTCAGTTTATTTAAATTAATTATTTTTGTTTTTAATCTGCTTTATTTTATTTGGTTATTTAATGGTTATCCTAATTTTTTTCTGATTTAACTATTACATTTCTGTTTTTAATTATTATCTTTTCTTTAGTTTAATCATTTATTTATTATTTATTGGCCAATCATTTTTCCAACGCGAGAGTTCTTATTCTACAAAAGTTAGAATCTATACTCGAAAACCGAAAAATAATGAAAAGGTTTGATTTAAACAAGCTTCTCATTCTTGGCTCAACACTAGTGCTAGTTGGTTGAAGAAACAAAATTACAGGGCGTGTTTTACTTGGCTTTCAATTTAATTAACTATTTTCTTGTAATATGTTGTTTTCGTGTGTTCTTCACCTAATTCAATGGTCACTAATGTGTTCTCTATAAATATAATGCCCAATTTTTAATAAGTTTTTTATTTAAATTTCATTTCTGTTCAAAAACATAATTTTATTTTATAAAATAAATTATTAAAATTAGTTATTAATTTATATTGATATCCAAATATATAATTAAATACAACTTAATTTAATGATTTCAAAGTTTAACACTATATGTTGTTTATTTAAGTAATCTATAACTATACTTTGTAATTTAAATCAAGTTTAATCAGTGTTTCTATAAAAGTTAGTTTATCATTAGTTTATTTTATATTAATTATAAAATGAGTAAAGTCTATAATTATAATTTTGATTTCAAGGATGTTAATGATTTTTAATTAATAAGTGAAATTTTCGATTGATATAATAATATCTATTATAACGATCTTTTTAAATTGTTAAAATTCCTCTTTACAACTAGAAGTGTTAATAATAGACGTATTTTAACAAAAAATGTTTTATATTCTCAAGTAAAATATTAACTTTTTAAAAGTTTTTAACGATACAAAATACACTAATTTTCGTGTATTTCTTTACTTTGTAATTTTAAATATTTGATTTCATTTAACAGCTGATTGAAATTTAATTCTGTTTAGTGTTTCCCGACGACAGTTAATGGATCGGTTTTAAGTAAGGGAAAGGAAGGAGTATGAGATTAATTGCCCGTCCATTCGAATTAATTACATAAAGATATAAATTAATCCGGAATAATTTTAATTACGCAACTTTTAATTAACTTTTTTAACTTGTCAATATTTATTTTCAAATTTTTTAAATAAAATTTTTCAATTATTTTTAAATAGAATTTTAATAGGATTTTTTACAAGGAATTTGGCTCTGACTTACAAAGCCTAAGTAATTTTTGATCCCAGGATTTTTTTACAGTTATTTATGGTAATATATTTTGAAGACTCGACGTCGCATGAGAGTAGTGTGTATTATTTTAAAAAATAAGTAAATTTAAGTATTAATTTTAAATAAGTAATGATTTTTAAATTTATGGTAAGACATTTTTTATTCCATATCAATGCCTAAGCTGATAATGTAGTTGGTGCATGTCTGAAATCGACGTGTTAAAGGTTTTTTGGTTTCACATAAAAGTTATTGCTTCATAGTTTGTTCTCAATATAAATCTTTTTCCATGTAGATGTTGAGGTAATAAAAGAATCAAATAGATTAATAGAAATAAAAAATTATAATTAAATTATATTTATTAGAATTGAATTATTTTTATAATTAAATGGAGAGATGTGAAAATTTGGTCAGGGATAGAATCGATAGGGTAAAGAAACAAAAATAGAATAAAGTTGGGAGAAAATAATTCAATTCTAATAAATATAATTTAATTATAATTTTTTATTAAAGGTGAAAAGCACAAAAATGTGAATTGTGAAAAATCGATAAAAGATTCTAATATTCGAAATGAAATCTGGAAAATTAGTCATAAGCGGAACAAATAGAGAGGAATAACATTGTCATAACGGAATTTTCAGAAAGTGCCAGGGAAATTGCGAAAGTTGCATAAAAGTTAAAAAACAAAAAGAAATAGATTAATTAATTAATTAGCGAGTAGAAAGAAATCCCGAGTTGGGTAAGCAAAGACAAAAGGAAATTTTGGGCCACATTATCTTATCACTATGATTAATGGGAGAAGACCAAAAACAGATAATGTGTATAGAGAAGCTCGAGGCGGGCTAATAATTATTACTATTGTTTGAACCATTTGTCATCCAGATTTGGAATAGTATAAAGGGAATGGGAAAATCAGAACAAACCGGCATTCCAGCCCCAGATAGGAATTTTAAGAAAAAACTTGAGAATAGGCAAAAGTCATTTAAAGCGGAGCTAAGTAATAAAAACATGATTTACTTTTTTATTAAAATCTTTTTTATAAATATTCTGCCAACAGAGATTCTGTTTTAAAGATGATTTTTATTTATATGTTTAATGACTTATTTATTAAAAATATATGACCTACTTATTTATTAAAATTTATTTTATATATATTGTGCCAGTTCGTAAAAGATTTGACTTATTTATTTATAAAAATTATTTTATATATATGCTAGCAAGTACTATGCTTTAAAAATGATCTGAATTACTTATAAATTAAAAAATCTGTATGACCTACTTATTTTACATATTGTGTCATCAAGGACTACAATTTTTTAGAATATGTGTCTGACCTACTTATTTTATATATATTATGCAGCGAGGACTGTCTTTATGAGGATGTCACAGACAGTGACTTAATTAGTTATTAATTATACTTTATTTTACATATATTGTGTCAGTAGGGCTATATTTTAAAGATGACATTTATTTATCAAATGATTTATTTATTTATTAAATCTAAATGACTTATTTATTTTACTTATTAACTTGAGGATGGGCAAAAGTCATTCAAAGGGCAGTGAAACTTATTGAAAGGATCAATAATAATGAGGCTAATATTAATAAAAATTTTGACAGCATCAACACTGAGTGAAGGATCTGTCAAACTCATAACACTTTGTTCATTGATTATTTTGTGTTAAGAGATATTTTGTGATTCAATATATATTGGGTAGTTTGTTGTTTCGTTATTGACAAGTAAAGGGACACGTGGAGTCAGAGAGTAACGATTGAAATGAATAAAATCTGTTGAGGATACCTAAATAAACAATTTATAAATAAATAAATAAAATTACCTGGGGGAAGATTGTCATGACAAACCGGACGATCTGTGGGAACTCAGAAAAGAAAACAGAAGTAAAGAGAAATTAAAAATGAGAAAGATAAATCAAATAAAAGGAAACAAACAAGAACTTAAAACAAAGGTCATTGTTAATTAAGAAGTACAAATAATGGTGGAATTTCAAATTCCAGAAAAACAAAATAAGGGAAAAAGCCGTATCTTGACAGCTTGTCAAAGATAGCGAAATTGTTGGGAGAAGGCGGCTTAACGAAAAAGGAAAATGGAAAAATATATGATATCTGTCAGAGATAAGCCTGACGTAGAGGAAAAGGAAAATGGTAAACAGAATCTGTCGCCAGTGCCACAAATAAAATAACTATATAAAGGAAAACTGGTGGACATGGAATTGGAAGAAAAATTAGAGACAAAGTGAAGTGAAATTGAAAACGATTTGGAAGACGATTTGATAGACAATTTGAGATACGATTTGAGAGACGATTTGAGAGATAAAATTATTGGAGAGAATTATACGTTGGACGAAACGTTGGACAAACGATTGTGAAAAATAATTGTAAAGGAAATAATTGTGGAAAATAATTATTGGAGAAGAGTTGAAGAAAAGAATTAGTTGAATAATAAAAAAAGAAGTTATTTGATTATTTGAATAAAGTTTGGAAGAAAGTCAAAGAAAACAACCAGCTCAAAATCCCAGTTTAGAAACCAATCAGTAATTTGTGATCTTTTAATCCGGTGTTATACACAAGTGCTATTCTTCACCGAGTGTTGTAATAAGCATTGTATAGTCACCAAGCAGAGTGTTGAATTTATTGCCAGTGTAAAGAGAAAGATTATTTGTGATTATCAATAAAGATTTCTGTTGTCAAGTGTTATTTGTGAATCGGTTCAAGACACGCTTGGAGCTGACTCTTTAAAATTATCACCAACTCAATAACCCAACAAATCCAACATAGATATTGTTTAGAGTGATTGGTAAAATAACAAATTGCTAACAACTTTTTACGTGTAATGCAGTGTCTAAGTTCATATTTACTCATAGAATGTGATCCATAACGAATAACTCTCATTGCCACCATCGCAAAATTGTGACAGAACCGTCCCAATTCGTTCAAAACTAGCGTCTGTGTCTAATATAAACGGCTTATTGAAATCTGGATATACTAAAACTGGTGCTGAACATAATTTATTCTTAAACTGTTGAAAATTTTCTTCACATCCTTGAATTCATATCAATTTATTTTTATTACTTCCACACAAGGTTTCTATTAAAATTTCGGTAGTAATTTACAAACTCGAAAACACTTCGTAATTTTTTATACATTTTGGCTGATCAAACTCTTATTGTCTGTAATTTTTCCGGATCATTTTTAATGCAATATTTTGTTAATTATGTTGAAGATACTTAAATAGCAAATAATGTAGTAAATAAGTAAATTACCTGGGGGGAGCAAATCTTCATGACAAACCAGACGATTTATGGGAACTCGGAGAAGAAAACGGAAGTAAAACGAAATGAAACATGAGAAAGATAAATCAAATAAAAGAAAACAAGAAATTAAAACAAAGGTCATTGTTAATTAAGAAATACAAACGAAGGAGGAATTTCAAATTCCAGAAAAAAAACAGCTTGTCAAAGATATCGAAATGGCAGGAAAAGTCGGCATAACAAAGCATATCTCGACATCTGTCAGAAATAAGGCTGAAATAGGGGGAATACAGAGAAAAAAAATGGAAAACAAAATTATCTCAAGTATAGCAAATGTGGCAAGCTTTAAAAGGGAATACAGAAGTCAGAAGAAAGAAGTGAAAGGAGAGTAAAAGGGAGAATTAATAGGAGAATTAAACAGAGTGACAGAAGAGAACTGGTTGATAATAAATAATTGATTGGGAGAGTGACGAGAATCTTTTGTAAAATTGAATAAAAAGTTGAAGTGGAGTGAATAAAGTTGTGGTCAAAGCAAATAGAATAATCGATCAACGTACTCTGTGATTGAGTTGGTTGACGGTTAGTGATTATTGTTCCTGTTACAGAAAATTATACGAGAAGGGCTATTCTTCACGTAATGTCGTAATAAGCTCTGTGTAATTAATTGATTTGGAGTTAATTTGTTATAATTGCAACTTGTACGATTTATTATGAATATTAAAAAAGGTTTATCTTGTTCGGGATTGTTAATTTGTGAATTAATAAACACTCTTTGGAGTCAAAATGAAAACTTGAATTTACAAATATTATCACCAACCCAATAACTCAGCAATTATATACCCTATAAGATTAATTTAATTTTTTAAGAACTAACATTTTGACGAATTTATATTTAAACCTGTTCATTCTATTTTCTGAAAATGTTTTTCAATAGATTTGTAATGATTCTTTAACGTTTTTTGAAAAATTAATAAATTATCTAGAATCTAGATCAGTGCTTTCCAACCTTTTCATGCTTATGACACACTTTTTAGACTTCCATCATTTCGCGACACAGCAAATCAGTTTTACCAGAAAACCAGACGTCATACAACTTACGCCATATGGTAAACCGTTATACAAGAGACAATGAAACATATTTAAATATAAATATCGAAATAAATGGCAGAAAAGGAAGTTCATGACTGATAAGTTGAAAAGTTACTCAGCGCAGTTGAAGGAAATGGATTTCTGATTCAATCATATTCTTTAATTTCAACATTTGGGAAGTAATGATGAATTTTCTCTCCAAGCAATGTTAGAAGGTCAACAATTAGCGTGCTGATATCACATTTTTGCTCGCACTCAGCAGTTTTGGAAAACATTTCAAAATTTTCTTCGTTCACTTTCCTTTTCCAAATTGCTATCTTGTCTCTTATAGCATAAATTTTATCTACCTCTGTTAACATATTTTCTCCTTTTCCTTGTATACTGGTGTTTATTTTATTCAGATGCTAAAATATATCAGCAAGATATGCCAATTTTGAGCACCAAAGTTTGTTTTGAATAAGATCGCAGAATTCATTCTGATGGTTTTTTTAAAAAATTTCAAACATCATTTCCCTCAATTCGTATACACGACAAAGCACTCGACCTTTTGACAACCAACGAACCTCTGTGTGTAGTAAAAGCTTCTTATACTTTGCGCCCATTTCTTCACAAATATGAGAAACTAATCTGGATTTAAAAGTTCTACTTTTTATGTAATTGACCATTTGAACCACCTTGTCCATAACTTTTCTTAATTCATCTCCAATGGTTTGCGCGACTAAAGCTTCACGATGTAAACAACAATGAGTAATTATAATATTTTCATTCTCTTTTTTTGCAAATGCTGCAAAACCTTCTGTTGAACCAACCATTGAGGGTGCACTATCTGTGCATATTCCTACACAATCTAACCACAGCAAATTATTTTCCTTCATGAAGGAATCTAAAGTTTTAAATATGTCTTCGCCTCTAGTTCTCATTGGAAGTTCTTAATAAAACAAGAATTGCTCAATTATTTTCTCATTATGAATGAAACGTATAAAAACTAGTAATTGTGCGAACCCACCGACATCTGTTGATTCATCTAATTGCAATGTAAAGATCATATTATTGTCTTGAAAAATAGCTTTCATTTGAAGCTTAATATCACCAGACATGTCTTGAATACGTCTTCCAATCGTATTATCTGCCAAAGGAATTTTATTAACTTCTATCTCAAATTCGGGCCCAAACAATGTTTGAACAATAGCACAGCAAGAGTCCTTTATGGTAGTTTCTGCAATAGAGTGTGGTTCTTTGTTTTTGGCAATTATTTGAGCAACTAAGTAACTTGCCTCTTGAGCTCTCTTTGTGAACGATACAGACTGCTTTTTAAAGGACCTTGAAAGTTCAATAAAGTATTCGACTGGTCTTCCTGACAGATGACTGTGTTTTGTAGCAAAATGGCGATTTAATTTGTTTGGTACCAAACTTTCATTTGCAAGTATATTCCCGCAAACTAAACACCGGGGACTAGGATTGTTTTCATTACCAAAAAATTTGAACCCGTTTCATATAATCATTATTGTATAAACGAGGTTTTGAAAATTTTTTATTACACTTGTTGCCTACCAATTCAGCCAGTTGAACTGTTGGTTCTTGTGTAGTTTCCTCTATGCTAGGCCTAGCCGCTACATTTTGTTCATTGCAAACGTCATCTTCAGCACGTCTTTTTTAGTTAGAAACTTATCCATTTTATGCGTAGTTTAAGTGCAATTTAATGAATACACCTAATTCCGAAATTTAATAACTTCTATAATCTAAAAAAAATCAATAAATTTATAGTATAGGAACACACAAACTTACCTGTGTGTAGAAATTTATTGTTACTTTATTTATTATATTTTTATTCTTTCCGATTGAACGCTAAAAACACGGAGAATAAATGTAATTTAATGAAGTTTATATGTGAAAAAAAAGTCTTTTGGTTTGTTCTTTTTCTATGTTTAAATAACGAATTCCAACGATTAACTAATAAATAGGGTAAACAAGCGTTCTTGCAGCTAAAACACGACGGACTATATATGTGTATTGTATTTCAGTCTAACAATCGTTAAAATAAAGAATAGAATAAAGTTATGAGAGTAAAACCAAGTCAAAATCAGAGAACAACCAGTTAAAATTACCAATTATTACACTCCTCAGTTGTGAGAGATTTGTCACATCAAAGTTATAAGAGTGTGCTATTCATCAACATAATAGTTAGCTTGTAAAGTCAATTGTATCAGTGTGAAAATATTTGTGATTTTCAATAAAGTTTCCAGTGTTAATTGTTATTTGTGGGTCAGTCAAAGACACTTGGAGTCAGAGTAAGAAATCTAATTTTATCACCAACTCAATAACCCAACAATTTTCGAAATGTTCCTGCCGCTGCTGCAATTATTTAAAATAAAGTTAGTCCAAAACGCTCCATTAAAAATTAAGAAATATCTGAAAAATTATAAAAATGCTATTAAAAAACCTGGCCGAAAGCACATGATTGATTTGCAATATATATTTCATAGGAACGGTTTGATCTGACGCGGAGATTTTAATTGCTCGGGGTCGAAATAGCGCTTCCCTGTCTTTAAGATAACTTTGACTCCGCGTCTCTACCTTTACTAGGCAGTTGTTATGCAACTCAGCATTCAGCAAGAGGCTCTTGGCACATTCATTCCACCCATTCATACGCTATTTAGGGAGGTCACAAAGGAATCTTTAGTGGGTGTTTCATCTGATTAGGTATTTTCTTACTTAACAGTGAAGTCAACGATAGGTCACCCATTTGCTGTTCGGACTATCTCCACCAATTTCCGACGTTAGTTGTTTGACTCAATCTTCACGCCTACATCAGGTCCCTTATGTTCACTTAATTTACAGAGCTACCTCTATCTAATTCATTGGAAAATATTTATTTTAATGTTGAAAATTTCTACACATCTCGACTAAATCAATGGTTGTTGTTGAGGTTTCGAAGGTCTTGCGCAACAATTTTCTTGAAAGATGCCTACTTTAATCCGTTCGAAAATTTCGTCACTATTTAAAATTTGTTCTATATTTACAACAAAATCAATAAAAAGCTGTACAATTAACTTTGTTTGTGTTTGTGTTCTGTTTATGTAAGTTTTTATTTAAAACATTCACTGTATTGTTTTTTGTGTGGAGGTGTGATTATTGTGTCTTTGTCGAATAGTTTAATCGAGTTTTTGTAGTTGAATCTGATGTTTTTTGTGTATTGGTTGTGTTTTTGTTTGTGTTTGAGTTTGTGTTTTGTCTGTTGGTGTGTTGTTTTGCGAGTTTTGGTTCTGGTGGTAGGGTTTTATTCGCCTTATTTTTATTTTCATTATGTTGTTGTTTTTAATTATTGTGGCAACGTTTTTGTTGATCCAATTCAGAGTCTGGTCTCCTTTTTAGGATTCCTTTTGGTTTCTGTTCAGTGGTTTCGCTGTTTTTGTTTGTTATTTGTTTGGAGTTTTCATTGTTTTTAGTTGTGTCTGATTTAAGTGATGGCAAATTTGTTGCTTTTCTGAAAACCTTGTATTCTGGACTTTCATTATCTATTGAGTTTGGGCTATTTCTTAGTCCGATTAGTATTGTGGGTTTTGTTCTGATGCTTTCTTTTAATGTTCTGTGGATTGTAAGCTGTTGTTCGGTTCCTTTTGATGTTGTATTTGTTGTTGAGTATTTTGAACATTTCTGATTCGAATTGTCTGCCTACATCAGTTATTATTGTTTTCGTTTGGCCATAACGAGCTATCCAATTTAATTCGATCATTTCGCAGATATTTTTTGCGGTGATTTCTTTTATTGAGTTTACTTCGAACCAGTTGGATTTCCTGACTATAATTGTTAGCAGGTATTTGTAGTTGTCGTTTGGTGGTAGTGGTCCTACCACGTCTATGTGTTTTATTTCGAAAACTTCGCTGCTTGGGAAGTTTACTTTTTGTATTTTGAGTTTTTTGTTGTTTTGTTTAGTTGGCAGCTGTGACAACTCTTGACATAGTTTTTTATGTCTTTCCGCATGTTAGGCCATATATAATTGTTATGTATTAGTTCGAATGTTACTTTGTTTCCTGGGTGTATCTTTTCGATGCAGTTTTGGCGGAATTCCTGCGGGAGTAGTATTCGTTGGTTGCTTTCGTTTGAGACCTCGTGCCATACTTCGTTGAGTTCTTGTAGTCTCAGGCTGTGTTTGGTGGGGTGATTGTTTATTGTTTCTATTTGTTTGGATTTGATTTGATCCAATTCGATTATCTCTTTAAATTCCAGGGAGTTGATGTCACTTTCGATTCTTGATAGAGCATCTGCTGCTATGTTTGATTTTCCTACTACGTAGTTTATTGTACAATTGAATTGTGAAATGAAGTTGATCTGTCTAAATTAGCGGTTTGTGATCTGTGAATATTTTGAAATTTCATCCTTCGAGTAAATGTTGGAAATGTTTGATTGCTTCGTGTATTGCTAGGAGTTCTCTGCCGAATGTAGAGTATCTTGTTTGGTGTGACTTTAGTGTTTTAGAGAAGAATCCTAGTGGTTGCTTGCCGTATTTGTTTTCTTGGAAAATTGTTGCGCCCATTGCGAAACCTGAACAGTCTGTTGTTTGCTGGTAGTCTAACTCTGAATCTGGGTAACCAAGTATTGCCGTTGAAATTCTTTCTTCGGCTTTCTCGAATGTATCGGTTGTCTGTTGTGTCCAGTTTATTGTGACATTTCATTTTGTCTTGATAACGCCATTTAGTGGTGCTAGTAGTTTACTACAGTTTGGGATGCAAGAAGTGTAAAAGTTTACCATTCCTAGAAATCTTCTCAACTCTCTTGTGCTCGTTGGCAGTTTGTAATGTTTGATGTTGTTAATTTTATTTTCAATTGGTTGTGTTCTTTTGTCGTTTAGTGTGTGACCAAGGAAATTTATTTCTGCTTTCATGAATTTACATTTTGTGTATTTATTTTCAATTTTGCTTTGTTCAGCGTTTCGAATACTTTAAGGTGTGTTTTTAGGTGTGTTTCTTTGTTTGGGCTTGTTATTAGGATGTCGTCCAGATAAGCGATTGTGTTTGAATGTCTGACTATGTTGTTTTCCAATAGTTCTTTGAAAATGTTTTTTGTGATTTCTATTTTTTTGGGATCTAGTGGTCTTACTTTTGTATGTACTGGATTTCCATTAGTAATGATGGCGTGTTCGGTTGGGTGATTAGATTTTCCATCGAAAGTTACTGGTTCGCAGAGTTTATCGTATTTTCCCAGAAGTGCAGTTATTTCTGGGACGTGTTTAATTGTTTTGATTGCTTTAATATTTGGTGTGGTTGTTTGTGTTGAGGTTTGAAAATAAATTATTAAATTATATAGTTCAGATTAAAAAGAAAACCGAAATTGAATGGCGGTCAAGCAGAGAAGCAATGGCAAAGAAAGATATGATAAAAACAGAACTATAAACGTAAAATATTAATTAATTAATTAATTGGCTAATGGGAAACTCGAGCTAATGGAAAGCCCGAGCCAATGGAGAACCCGAGCGATGAAGAAAACCCGAGCACAGCAATTTGGAAGGGTAAACAAACGAGGAATTCAGAGGGCAATTATCCAAACAACCGGATAAACGAGGGTAAACAAAAGACGGGGAATTACGAAAAGGGTCAACAAAAATAGTCAATTAGGAAATGATAGCTAAAGAAGTCAAAACCAATTAGGTCAAAAATGGGGCAATTACAACGATTATGGGAGTATATAAGGAAACTCAAAATTCACATAATCGGCGATAGCCTTAGGTAGGGATACGAAGAAACAGACGATAGGAGTTCGAGGAATAAAATAAAGGGAAAAAGGAATTATAAGAGGAATTTAGGGGTCAGAAAGGAATATTAAAAGAGTTCGGATCAGAGAGCGGAATCAAACAAAAGGTGAAACTTATTTTTTAAATCGTACAAGGCCGAGACCTTCCAGAGCGGAGTTCGATCTGAAATTGTGTAAGAATTGTGATTAACCAACAGTGTGATTAATTGTTGAGAGTTGTGAATTGTTATAAAACAAATATACGTTGGGAGTTTGTGTTTATTGATTTTGGAACACGTGGAGTCAGAGTAACCAACGGTTGATTTTGATATCATAAAACCCAACATATATTTTGGTGAGCCCGACGTGATTAAACGTTGGTGGGCAAATATTGAAGGGTGAAAGAGGTGAAGAAAATTAAAGTAATAAGAAAATTGAAAATAATTGGAAATTGGAAGAGGTAGTAATTATTGATTATTAATTTTAATATTTAGCCGTGAGTGAATACAATTTGAGAAACCGAAAAATAAAGATGGCCAGAGAGAACGCTGAGATGATAGATTTTGCCAGTTGTCAAAAATTACCGGTGAATCAGTATGGAGGAGACCCGGTTGAGTTTGCTGATTTCATGGGCGATTATTATATGTACGCTTCGGCCTATGGGTGGTCACAATCAATAATGGTACAAAGATTCCCACTCTATTTAAAAGGAGCTGCGAGAGAAGCTTGGCAGCAAGTAGATAGAAAGACAGTTGGAAATGATTGGGCCAAACTCAAAGACGCTATGGCAATGAAATTGGTGGGAGGCGATATTAAAAGGATAATGCGACAAATATTTTATGCCAGAGTACAAAATCCAAATGAATCGGTAAGTGAATTCGCATACCATTTAACGACTTTAGCAGACAAAGCCTTCGAAGCAAAGCCTGAACAAGTGGAGATGGTAAAACAAGTCAGAGAATTGCTAGAAGATCAATTTATAACTGGAGCCCATCCTGAAATAAAAAAAGCACTATGCTACGTGGATTTTTCGAATTTCGATGAACTCGTGAAGAAAGCAATGAAAATTGAATTGAATTTAAAAAGTACCAGAAAATCTGAAGTATTTGCCGCAAATATCGAGAAAGAAGAAAGGTCGATAACTCCAGTAAAGAATCAATGGGAATCAAACGAACCAATCCAACCAAACAGGTCTCCAAGATTAGGTAATAAATTGGAAGTTAATAAAGCAACTTTTAGCAATCAAATAAACGAGATATCGAATAATATTGTATGCGAGTTTTGCAAGAAGCCTGGACATTATTCAAATCAATGTTGGTTCAGAAATGGTGGAAATATGAGTCCTAAAGGAAGAAGTACTGAAAATAAGCCAAATAATGGTGACATTGAATGTTATCGATGTGGAAAAATGGGCCACATTAGCAGAAATTGTTTTTCAAGAACTATATTACCTTCTAGATATCCCAAGAAATCAAGTAAATTTCAAGATGAATCAATCAATGCCAATGTAGCTTATGCTCAAAAAGACGACTTTAAAGAAAAGATGGAAAATGAAGTTCGAGAAATGAGAAAAAATTCGACAAGTTGATGTCGAAAATTGAATTTGATGACGGAGCAGACTCTTATATGGCGTACGAAAATATTTCGGAAAACTTTGCTAATAAAGTAAAAAATGACTTGTTGAACGAAAAGGCTACGTTGTTATTAAATAAAATGGAAAGATGGCTCGAAAATATGGAAACAAACAATCCAAGATTGAAAGAGTGGGTTACAAAGTTAAGTCAGATCCAACTTAGTCATAAGAAATTGAAAAGTGCATTGAACTTATGTTCTAAGCTTTACAGCATACTCCAAGATGAGGAAATTGCTAAATTAATGAGAACATTTGGAAAAGCATTAAGATCCAAAAACGATTTGGATAATATTATCGTGGAGACCACAGACATCAATGGTATTAAAGCTCAATTTTCTATCAATCCTTATGGACAAATCAAAGATTTGACAATGCTTATTCTGGCTAAATACAATAAAGGTAGC
The DNA here is from genome assembly GCA_959609185.1 of Schmidtea polychroa. Classification (NCBI taxonomy): domain Eukaryota; kingdom Metazoa; phylum Platyhelminthes; order Tricladida; family Dugesiidae; genus Schmidtea; species Schmidtea polychroa. Next base: position 19,123 of record CAUHTR010002922.1, read on the forward strand.
GTGAAATTGACACAACGGCAAATGGGACAACTGAAGGATGCGGAATACTTGGTAGATTGTGGTTTAATCCCTGGATTAAAAAATGAGGTAAATATTTTGGATACTTTTAATCATTCAAATTCAGATTTTAAAAATTGGAACGAAACTTTAGGGAATTTGCGAGACATGTTATATATCGGAGATGAGGACGAGATCAATAAATGTCTTGAATTAGTGATGAGTTCAAAAATGAATGGAAAAGATAAAGGAGAAGCTGTTCGAATGTATTTTGCCGCATATTCATAAAGAAACGAAATATCAAACCAGATTAAAGGAAACTCTACGGAAATTAAAATATGATTACAGAGAACCGGAGTGTAATAAGAAATCATTAATGATAGCTCTAAATATTGATGGAAAAGTTGAATACTTTCAAGAGCACTGGAGCGTAAAGGTGTCAAAATTACGACAAAAAGCTGCAGAAACAATGGGAAATAATGGAATTATTAACGAAAATCTAGTTAATTACGGATTTAATCCAAATCACATAAATAATGTTTATGCAACGAAGCCAAAGGATGACATGTCTGAAAACGAGGTTATTGTAACTCACTGGCCTAGAATCGTAAAAGAGGAAGATGATGAGATTGGAGTAATTAAAACTGAATTATCTGAGGAGCTAAATGAAGCTGAGTTGAAAGGTTTTGAGTCAAAAAACAAAATTTTACATGAAGTGCGAAATGGAAATGTAACTGATGTCAATGAAACTGATGCAGCAAGTCAAGAAATTTATAATATGAATGGCAAGCCGATAAAAACGGAAGAAATAAAATGCGAATTGAAGTTTGTTGAAATTGGTAATACTGATAAATCAAATAACCGTAAGCGGAAAAAGTGTGAGTTAACAGAAAAAGACGATTTAAGCGATGTAAAAACAGATTTAAATGATTTTATTGAAACAAAAGTGATTTTAAAAAGGTTGGTAATGGAAATATATGCACTAAATGAAGAGAATGTATATGAAAATGAATTTATGCAACAACTTGCGAAACAGCTGAAAAGGAGATTTCCAATCATACTTCAACATAGCGTTAAAGGAAATGTATTTTGTGATGAAACAGTAATCAAGAAGTTAATTAATAAGGGTTTGAACAGAGACGTAGTATTGACGGTTCTAGCTTGTATTGTCTTGAAAATTGGCACACATGGTTGTTTGGACTCGGAAAAAATGGAAAAGTGGATCGAAAAAGCCACCAAAGTGGCAAATACATATGTGACAAACTGGATAAAATATAATGGTGGATGGAAAAATTTGGTACTAAAACCGAGGAATTCAAAAAGGGTGTATGAGTTAAAAAGGGCAAAAATGATATATACATGGTTGACGATGTTTGTTTTTGTAATTTTAGGAATCATCAACAATAAAACGTTATTGGTAGTATATGATTATTCTCAAATTAAAAAGAAAATTCCCAGAAATGTAAAAATTTATAAAGAATATAAAATTGTGAGTACTGATCTGAAAGAAAAGCAGAGGAAAAATTTCAAAGATTGGGTAAAGAAATATCAGGATATTTTTATAAAACAAAATGAAGCAAAAAGGGACACGAAACTTCAATTTACCAAAAATAAAACTTTAAACAGTTATAGTAATAAAGTGTTAATTACAACAAAACAAATAGAGAGTAATAACTTACGAGAGCCATTCACACCGAATTATGACAAAAATACTTACGTGGCACGAGAGCTAAAGGCAAATTTTAAGCCCCCTTGGAGGAATAAACAAAACGAGACATACACTCCTGAAAAATTCAACAATCAAATTAGAGTTAAAGTAAAAACAAATGAATTATATAACAATGAGAAAGTGATAGAAAATAAATGGTCATTGTTTGAAGTTGACAGCCAAGTAAACCATTGGGAAAACGAGTCAAATCGAGTAGTTTTTACAGTTCAAAATAAATTAGCAATAGCATATCAAAATTCGGAAATCAACAATGGAATCATTATCAGTAGTGGACAAAAATTTATCGTTTTGTTGGATGCCGGTAAAAGCTATTTTTCATTTATTACTCCTAATTTAGAATATAATTACCTGATAAAAATTAAATACCAACAACGGATATTCGAGCCAAATCGATGGCAAACAGTTTTAGTGAAAACAAGAGTAGTGCCAAAGCCGAAATCCGACATAACCACCACAATTCCAATTTCTACAAGTCAATATCAATGTAACAATCGTGTAATAAATAAACGGACTCAAATTGAGATTGGTCAAACTTTAATCATCTGTGAATATTTGATATACCTCATACTGACAGCATTCCTCATACTATCGCTTCGGTTAAGAGTAATAACAATCATTTTGTGTGGAAATAGACAGCATACTATAGATGACTTACGACTCGAATCTTTCAATGTGATCAAAACCACTGTATAACAACTATTATAAAATTACATGCGTGTAAACAAATTTTATAAAATTAGCATGGTTATATGAATGTAGATTTGTTACTTTGTTTGGTCGGACTTCGCTATGTGTGCTTGGCCTTGCGCGATAAAGAGTGTTTAAGAAAACTTTAATTATATTTAACTTCAGGAAGCCCAAGAGGAAGAGTCAATCAAAGAGTGTCGAAACTCAATGAAAGAAATGAGAAGAAAAATGAAAGCAATGGAGAGGAAAATTGACGACTTGGAACTAGAAGATATGATTTGTAAAAGAAAGCTGGAAAGGATGGAAATTCTCTTGTTCCAATTCGAAGCTGAAATCGTATTGTTGAGAATGCAGATGCAGGGACAGGAATGACCTACTAATAAGGAGGGAGAGATGAACGCGGTACATTAAAATAATTTAATAATTGCTATTAATAAATATTTACAATGAAAACCTCACTTTCGTCCTCGAAGTACCAAAAATAATGAGAAAGGCTAAACGAAAAAAAATAAATTAATTAATAAAATTAAAATTTAATAATAATAGCAAAAAAATGATAGCAAACAAATAAAATAAAAATTTGTAACCTAAGACTTAAAATTGAATAAACAAAATGAGTTCATTAAAATTTGATAAAATGTGCATTTAAAATTGGATAAAACCGACACAAAATCTGTCGCTGTATCGACCGTCGATATCCGGACATACAATCATAAAAGCTGAGATTGGATCTGGGCGGGAATTTCTGTCATCATACCTGTTTCAAAATTTTACATTTCCTGTAATCTTTAAAAAATCTAATAAATTTATACTTCAAGCATCCCACCAACTTAACTGTGTGAAAAAAAAAATTTTCGTTTCAGAAACATACTAACACAATTCCTATAATAAAAAAATCAAGCACACTTGCGATGAAATTTATCGTTTCAAAATATAACAGATTTTTCATATACATAAATTATCAAAACAATTTTTTTTACAAAACTTCCAAACTTTGTATTTCAAGTAAGATTTTTTTTTGTAAAAATTTTCTTTTAAAAATATTGTATTTAAAAAAAATATACAAAAATATCATACAATAAAGTTTACATTAAAATTTCAAATTATTATCAATTATTTAGTAGTTATTAAGAAGAATAATATCAATGGAAAAAAAATAAAATGAAAATATAATGGGTGTACATGCAAACTCCCACTACAAAATTACTAAATTTTGAAACTGGTTTGCGGGAACGAAAGATAAAATTAATCTCACTTGAGTTACATTTAACAATAAAATTCCATTACAACAATTTACAAAGTTAAAGGCATTTTCCAAGAGTAAATAATATCATCATTATACTCAAATCTCGAACATAAGTACCACTGTGGGGTTGCTGCAGCGCAAATCTGAATTGCTATAGAAAACATAAAAAGACCTCACATGTGCAAGTAGTCTCACAAAGGCCAAAACCGCTATTGCCATTCGAAAAAAAATGTTGCTAAATTTCTGAAATAAAATAAATCAAATATAAGTTACGAATAAATGAAAACATATAATTTTTAAATATTTGAAAATATGGTATGGAAAAAAAATAATGAAATATTTAATAGTGCAGTAAAAAAAAATAAAATTTATTGAATTTAGGCAAGGCATTAGATTATTTTCCAGATAATTTTTCCAACAAATCGTCAGCTTTGTTGACAGCTTTTCTGCGGTGTTCAGTAGGATCATCTCTGTTTTTGTGTAAAGATATTGGGTTCACAGCAACGTGGAGGACAAGCGGCTGACCAAGTGCTTCGACTATTTTTGATACATTAAAAGAATATACCGAAATAAAGTTCTTTACCTGCATTATCTTCCGCAGCCATCATCAAATATCATTTCTGTAGATTTTGCGTTAAGACAGACCATATCTGGCGTTACACATGCTCCTGTCCTAGAAAGGGAAACTGGGCTCAGCTGACAAAGAGGAACAACAATGACAATAATTCCAAATCCAAAACATTTTCAAAATTTAATTGTAAAGGATTCCGACGTAATTTATAGTTATTTTGTCGATCATATCATAATTGTTATTCCCGGAATCGACATTGAGAGCAAATATAATTTAGACATGATTGATCTTGTAAACATTGAGGGATAAAATTATCTTGCCGGCTCCAAACTGCAATTTAATATTAAATTTAAAATTATATTGTTTATTTCCAAGAAAATAAATCAAACTTGTTGACATAATTATATAATAATCATATTTATATATCGTAAACACAGCTTGTAAAATCGCCAGCTAAATTACAGTATGAAATTAATTTCAAACTAATTGTCTTTAATTGCGGAATCAACGATCTTCCATAAAGAGGAACACTGAAAAAATCTCGTAATCTAATTCCACTTATCACAGTTCTGTACACGGCACACATTCCAGCTTATGCTTTTATTTCACGAACACCATGCTAGCACACATGCGAGTATCATTTAATGAATGCGGGTGTGCCTTACAAACAGACTAATGAATTGGCTGGCTTAATTCCTATTGGCTATTTCTTGTGATGCATGTCTTCATTCTGAAGAAAAGTGCTTCAAATCAATCGATGGAGTGATTCTCACCTATCCACTGGAATTAATATTGAATCTTTCGTTAAACTATGGAAGAATCTATTGTCGCTTTATTAGGAAAGTATATTCTTGATAAATCTCTAATTTCCAATAAAGTATGCCGTTACGATGATGACTGTATCGATCGACTTAATCATGTTTATACAACTACGCTTATAGGAATTTGTTTTTTTTATGTTCACAAGGCAACTAGTTGGGAAACCTATCACTTGTTGGCTACAGACGGAATTTTCTGACTCTCAAGTGGCATATGCGGAACATGTATGTTGAGTCATGAGTACTTACTACGTGAAATTGGATGAAATTTAATTTACTATTGAACGTAAATAAATTAAATATAAATAAAGTAAATATTTAACTTTGAAAATAAAATGCTATGAAACACTTGATTGAAAATTTAAAAAAAACTATTTAAATGAGAAAATTCACGAATAAATTAAAATCAGATTTTTAAACATAAGAAAAAAATGTTGAATTTTAATAAAATGAACAAGACTCGAATGGGACTGAATTGTCGGTATGTCAATAGGTCACCTAATTTTCAGAAAATATAATAATATATTTTAAATTGAATAAGCATCACATATTTCGAGGACGAAATTTTTTTTAAGGGGGGAGATATGTTGAGGTTTGAAAATAAATTATTAAATTATATAGTTCAGATTAAAAAGAAAACCGAAATTGAATGGCGGTCAAGCAGAGAAGCAATGGCAAAGAAAGATATGATAAAAACAGAACTATAAAAGGGTACAATCAGACATAAAATGGGAAAATGCGCAAACCTGAGGAAGTGGAATAAAGTGAAAAGTTATCGAAATTGAAGCTGGAAAACGGGAGAGGGGTAGATTAGGGGATGGTGAAGAAGACAGTGAGCAAGAAATTGTTAGAAAATGTGTAGAAAGGGTCGTAAAACAGACAAATGTGGAAAAACGTAAAATATTAATTAATTAATTAATTGGCTAATGGGAAACCCGAGCTAATGGAAAGCCCGAGCCAATGGAGAACCCGAGCGATGAAGAAAACCCGAGCACGGCAATTTGGAAGGGTAAACAAACGAGGAATTCAGAGGGCAATTATCCAAACAACCGGATAAACGAGGGTAAACAAAAGACGGGGAATTACGAAGAGGGTCAACAAAAATAGTCAATTAGGGAATGATAGCTAAAGAAGTCAAAACCAATTAGGTCAAAAATGGGGCAATTACAACGATTATGGGAGTATATAAGGAAACTCAAAATTCACATAATCGGCGATAGCCTTAGGTAGGGATACGAAGAAACAGACGATAGGAGTTCGAGGAATAAAATAAAAGGAAAAAGGAATTATAAGAGGAATTTAGGAGTCAGAAAGGAATATTAAAAGAGTTCGGATCAGAGAGCGGAATCAAACAAAAGGTGAAACTTATTTTTTAAATCGTACAAGGCCGAGACCTTCCAGAGCGGAGTTCGATCTGAAATTGTGTGAGAATTGTGATTAACCCACAGTGTGATTAATTGTTGAGAGTTGTGAATTGTTATAAAACAAATATACGTTGGGAGTTTGTGTTTATTGATTTTGGAACACGTGGAGTCAGAGTAACCAACGGTTGATTTTGATATCACAAAACCCAACATATATTTTTGGTGAGCCCGACGTGATTAAACGTTGGTGGGCAAATATTGAAGGGTGAAAGAGGTGAAGAAAATTAAAGTAATAAGAAAATTGAAAATAATTGGAAATTGGAAGAGGTAGTAATTATTGATTATTAATTTTAATATTTAGCCGTGAGTGAATACAATTTGAGAAACCGAAAAGTAAAGATGGCCAGAGAGAACGCTGAGATGATAGATTTTGCCAGTTGTCAAAAATTACCGGTGAATCAGTATGGAGGAGACCCGGTTGAGTTTGCTGATTTCATGGGCGATTATTATATGTACGCTTCGGCCTATGGGTGGTCACAATCATTAATGGTACAAAGATTCCCACTCTATTTAAAAGGAGCCGCAAGAGAAGCTTGGCAGCAAGTGGATAAAAAGACAATTGGAAATGATTGGGCCAAACTCACGGATGCGATGGCAATGAAATTGGTGGGAGGCGATATAAAAAGAATAATGCGCCAAAAATTTTATGTCAGAGTACAAAATCCAAATGAATCGGTAAGTGAATTTGCATACCATTTAACGACTTTAGCAGACAAAGCCTTCGAAGCAAAGCCTGAACAAGTTGAGATGGTAAAACAAGTCAGAGAACTGCTTCAAGATCAATTTATAAATGGAGCCCTTCCTGAAATTAAAAAAGCACTATGCTACGTGGATTTCTCGAATTTTGATGAACTTGTGAAAAAAGCCATGAAAATTGAATTGAACTTAAAAATTACCAGAAAATCCGAAGTGTTTGCTGCAAATGCCGATAAAAGAGAAAGGTCGGTAACTCCAGTTCGAGAACAATGGGTATCAAAGAAACCAACCCAAACAATCAGTTCGCCAAGACCAAGTAATAAAGTCGAAATTAATGAAGCAGCGTTTGGGAGTCAGGTGGCTGCGAGATCTAACAGCATAGTATGCGATCACTGCAAGAAAGTGGGACACTATCCAAATCAATGCTGGTTTAAATATGGAAGAGACCCCAGCCCCAGAAGAAAGTTTGTAGAAAGTACCCCATCACCATCAAGATCCCCATCGCCCCAACGAGATAAAGTGAACACTAATGGACAAATTCAATGTCATTCATGCAAAGGTTATGGCCACATGGCTCGATCATGCCCCCGAAACTCAGAAAGATTTAGCAGACCAATATTGAGGAAATCTATTAGATTTCAAGATGAATCAGCAAATACTAATGTTGCATATGCTCAAAAGGAGGAGTCTAAAGAGAAAATGGAAAATGAATTTCGGGAAATGAGACAGAAATTAAACAAGCTTATGTCAAAATTCGAATCGGATGAGGAAGCAGATTCGTGTATGGTGTACGAAGAAGAGGCTGATGCGGGCGGAAATCTTAGTGATAAAGCAAAAAATGATCTATCAAATGAAAAGGCTGATCTGTTGATAAAGAAAATAGAAAGATGGTATACCGGAATGAAAACAGACCTTCCGAGATTGAAAGAGTGGATTACCGAACTAACTCAAATCCAACTTAGCCAAAGAAAATTGAAAATTATTCTAAACATGTGTGTCAAAATTTACAATAAATACCAAGATGATGAAATTGCAAAACTAATAAAGACGTTGGGAAAAGCACTGAGATCCACAGAGAGCTTGACCGACATATTCGTAGAAACTACAGACGGAAATGGCAGAAACTTTCAATTTTCGATTAAACCTAGCGGGCAAATAAAGGATTTGAGGGAGCTCATTATGTCGAAATATAAAGCAAATGTAGTGCAAATAAATTTCAAAAAACGGTCGATGGGTCAATTGGCGGATGGAGAATATTTGGTCGATTGTGGGCTGATTCCTGGATATAAAAATGAGGTAAAGATATTCAATGTAATTAATCATTCAAATTCAGACTTTAAAGGATGGGAGGAAAAATTACAGGATTTACGGGATAGTCTATATATTGGAGATGAAGACGAAATTAGTAATTGTCTGGAACGGATGATAAGTTCGGAGATGGATCAAAAAGCGAAGGAACAATTATTCGAGAGTATTCATAAAACGACGAACTATCAGGCGAAATTGAAAGAAATAGTACGAAAAATGGGCCGTGAGCACCGAGAGTCAGATGAGATACCCAGATCATTGGTAATAGCCTTAAATATGAATGGGAAAGTGGAGTACTTACAAGAACACTGGAGCATGAAGGTGTCGAAAGTACGACGGAAAGCCGTGGAAATGTTGGGTAATGATGGAATTATTATACTAACTTTCAAGGGAGTTGAGTTAGACGACGATGAATATTTAATCAATTGTGGGTGCAGTCCGAATTATATAAATAATATCGAAGCCAAGAAACAGGTGAGTGAGGTATCCGAGAGTATAATAACCCACTGGCCGAGAATTACAAAGGATACGAAGGATGATGACATGGAAATTAAAAAGGAATTGGCTGAAGAACCTAACGACTACGAGTTAGAAGAGCATGACCCAAGAGATGAAGGCATAAATGACGAGCAAGACGAAATTACGAGTGAGGAGGTGGACGAAAATGATTCAGTAAATCAGGAAACTAACCATATAACCATATAACCGACGAGCTACTAGTGAGTGAAAGAGTGAAAAATGAGTCGAATTTTGTAGAAGCGGAAGGTAAATTAAATGGTCGAAAGCGGTGTAAAATCGAATTAATGGGTGGAAACGAAGATAACGGTAGAATAGATTCCAATGTGGTTGAAAAAACGGATCTGAATAATATATCTCAAACAGAATCAATTTTGAAAGGGTTAGTAACAGAATTATATGCATTGGAAGAAGGAAATAGTTGTGACGATGAACTCATACATCAGCTTGCAGCGGTATTAAAAAGTCCGCTTCCAGTAGTACTAAGGGATAATACCATAGAGAGGGTATTTTGCGATGAAGCAGTAGTCAAGAGATTAATCAGTAACGGTCTGAATAGAGACGTGGTACTAACAGTCCTTGCTTATATTGTTCTAGAAATTGGTGTATATGGATGCTTGGAATGCGATAAATCGGAAAAATGGATAGTAAAAGCCACCGAAGTGGCGAATACATATGTGACGGGTTGGATTATGCGTAATGGAGGATGGGAAAACTTGGTGCAAAAGTCGGAGACTGCGACAACTGGAAGAAATTATGAGCCGAAAAGAGGGAAAATAATGTTTCCATGGCTAACCATGTCTATTTTGGTGATTTTAGGAGTTATTAATACCACAACGTCCTTGGTAGCGTACGATTGCTCCCAGACAGAAATGGGAAAAGTATATTCGCTAGTAGATGTAGTAGAGTGTCCAGACGCATATCCGAGGAACTTAAAATGGGCAAATGAAGTGACATACCACGTATACCAAGAAGCGGGATTTAGACGAGTGAAAGTGAGAGAATGCACAGCAAAAAGAACTACGTTTATATTCTACTGTGGCAAATGGAGCCATTCGTCATTAATCAAAATGCACTCAATTCCAAGAGTAATAGAAGTGACACGGGAAAACTGTTTGGCAGCGTTCCAAACAGGAGAGCTGAAAATAAATTCAGAAATTAATTTGAAAGCTAAATTAAACTATAAAATTCGTGAAACTATAGCAGTTAAGGGGATAATCAAGGCAAATGGCGATTGCGAGGGTGAAGCGTATAAAGTAGGACAAACAGTCATTGATAAAACCGTCGTGATAGAAGAATATGAAACCGAATTAAGGTATTTTGATGGATCATTCGATGACGATACGGGAAAATTGCAAACCCATCCATTTTGTAACATGAGGGAGAAAAGCTGCAACACAGGTGAGTCAATTCTGGTATATGAAGTTGATACCAAAAAATGCAATTTAGCACATTTAAAATCAATGCCTTTTAAAGAGATAACGGGAGAGCAGATCCAAGAGAGACCAGAAAGCACAGTGCTAAACTCAGTCATGAATATGACACTTAGAATCACACCGATACGCTTGAAGAAAACGCCAACGGTTTTAATGGCAATGTCCCCAAACGATGGGATGAGATTCTTGAGGAAGAGCGTAAATACGAAGTGTGGACAAACTGTTTATGAGACCAATTATAAAGGAATTTATTTATCCAAGAAAGTTGTCGAGGAAGCTCAAACAAAATTGTACGCAGAGGAAATTAAACTAACGAACTATTTCAATAATAAGATTGACTATTTATTTCATTTTAGCCAAGATACAATTGAAAGTGTGTACAGGGAAATCATACTAAATGATTGCAAATTAAACAAAGAAATCCAGCGAAACAGAATGGCGATGGCTATCACGAACCCGAATCTAGTTGCTCCAATGTTGATTTCGGAGTATGGAGTATTCGCTTGAATGCTTGGTGAAGCCTTATATAGTTATAAATGCAAGGCAGTACCTATTAAATTGATGAAATACAATCAATGCACAAATGAACTGCCTGTGAATGTTAATGGGAAGCTGCGATTCATGGAGCCGGTGACACGAATTTTATTGGAGGAGGACGCGAAACCGAGAGTGTTGCAGTGCAACAGATTATTGGCTCCACTATACCGCCTGACGCCCGAATCATGGATTGCACTACCTGATCATAGAGGGGTGAAAGTCCCAGAAAAATTGGAGTTGACAAAATTAGAATATCTAATTAACTTTACATCGCTAGACAGCATGACTCAAAGTGGAATGTATTCAAGTGATGATATTGAAGCAGCACGCCGAAACTTATTATTTCCCTCGAAAAAGGAAAGGGTAATAACGGAAATAGTAGATACTATTCTCCCGAGTGGAACTGGAAAAGTGAATTACGACTATTTATTAACAGTGGATCATTACAAAAAGGCGACGTATAATACGATGAAGAAGATTTGGGGAAAATTTATGTTTGTCGGGCAAGCCTGCGCGGGATTAATCAGAATATATGTGATTGGAATCATGATTAAAGTAATAGTTTCGCAGGTGTTATCAACACACAGATTATACACTATTACAGGTCTGTCGTGGAAGTTGGTTATTGGATGTATACCATTGTTAGCCAGATTTTTTATAACACATCATCAATATCGAGAGTTGGAAACGTTGAAAGCACGATTAACGAAAAAGAGAAAGGTAAGTTATATTGATGTAACCACTACTTCTAATGAGGACAAAAGTGACAACGAGAACATCGGGGAATCGGCACCGTCATACGAGGAGGAACGGAATCAAGCCGATACATGGAGAAATTATCAACTAATAAAAGAATCATTTTCTAATGATGGCAACCAGGATACATTCACTAGATTATGCATACCAAAATCATTTATACAACCACTACCAGCATATCCGGTAGATAAATTGATAGAAATGAAGCCAGTCGAGAACATTGCACTACAGTGTGAGAGAATCGATCCAACGAGCGCAGAAATTGAAAGAAGAAATAGGTTAGGCCTACCGGGTAATTACGTACTAATGGCGTTAGCGAAAATTGGCAAACAACCACGAATAGTAATTCAAATAAACAAAAACAGAGTTGAAACCGTGGTGGATTCTGGATCGAGTCATACAATTATATCAGAAGAAATACTGTCGATGGAAGAGAAAAAACGAATCAAACCATCCGATAGTGTAATCAGATCGTTATCCAGAATCGGAGAAATCGAAGTTGAACTGATAATCGGTGATAGAAGAATTAGACATAACGTGCAAATTATGGAGAAAAGTCCTGTATTGTGCTTGATTGGAATGGATGTATTAGAACAATTAGACGGAATCTCACTTGATTTCAAAACTGGAAACCTGATAGTGGGGAAAATAGGTGAAGTCATTCGCAATTCAGGAGAAGTGTTTCTAAATCAATCATTAACTATCCCACCTCAAACAGAAGTGGTATATTATGCTAGCGCGACTAGTGTCGATAATGATGAATTCATATTCGAACCCAGTCAAACGTTAATTGAAAAATACGAGACCCCAATGTGCGATGAAATCGTGAAAGTGGAAAACCAATTGCTACCAGTGCGAATAGCGAATTATGGTGATAAATCAATACGATTAAAGCCACAGACAAGATTGGGAAAACTGTCTCACATGTCGGTAGAAACAGAAAAGAAAATTCCCAGAAACGTAAAAATTTATAAGGAACCCGAAGTTGTGAGCAAGGACCTGACCGAAAAACAAAAACAGGAATTTACAAAATTGTTGAGGAGATATCGAGATATTTTTGCGAAACATGAATACGACTTGGGGCTAACAAATATAATAGAGCACGAAATCCCGTTGCTGGATGAAACTCCGGTTAAAATAAAACCGTACAGAATCCCATACATCCATCAAACCGAGAGTGATCGACAAATCAGGGCGATGAAAGAGTTTGGAATAATCAGAGACAGCTCCTCACCATTTTCTTCGTCTATTGTAATAGTCAAGAAAAAGGACGGAGATTTAAGGTTTTGTGTTGATTATAGAAAACTGAATCAAGTAACAAGAAAGGATACTTATCCAATTCCCGTACCTCAAGAAATGTTTGATCAGATGGGAGAAGCCCAGTATTTTACGGTCATCGATTTGAACAAAGGCTATAATCAATTTAAAGTTAAAGAAGAAGATAGAAGGAAAACGGCATTTTCCGATGGTAAAGGCTTATATGAGTTCAATGTCTTGTCGTTTGGCTTGAGGTATGAATTTTGTGTTGAGAGGCATCAGACATGCGCTAGTTTATATTGATGATATAATTATTTTTTCGAATAGCTTTGACGAGCATCTCGATGATGTGGAAACAGTATTTAAGCGACTTAAAAGCGCAAAATTGAAAATAAAACCATCAAAATGTGAATAGGGAAAATCTGAAGTAATATATGTTGGTCATATTATATCAAGAAGAGGTCTGCAAACTAATCCGGACAATATTAAAAAGGTGGAAGCATATCCAATTCCAAAGAACGCGGATGAGGTGAGGCAATTTCTGGGATTAGCAAGCTATTATAGAAAGTTTATAAAGAATTTCTCGCATATCGCTCAGCCATTAAATTCGTTGTTAAAGAAAAATAACAAGTTTACATGGAGCAAAACCCAACAATCAGCTTTTGACACGTTAAAGCAGAAATTAGTAATGGCACCCATTTTGCGATGCCCAGATTTTACGAAATCTTTCCTATTAATGACCGATGCCAGTAACGTTGCATTGGGAGCGGTGTTAGGTCAACAAGTGGACGGTGAAAAGGATCACGTGATAGCGTATGCAAGCAGATCTTTAAGGTTTCATGAAAAAAATTATTCGACAATCGAAAAGGAAACATTAGCGCTAGTTTACGGCATTGCTACGTTTAGACAATATTTGCTGGGACGAAAATTCGTTGTATATACTGATCACAACCCTCTTCAGTGGTTAATGAAGCATAGAGATTCAACTAGTAAATTAATCAGATGGTCAATTGCTCTCCAAGAGTATGATTTCGAAATAAAATATAGAGCAGGAAAAGCGAATGCAAATGCCGATGCAATGTCAAGAATTCCCAATGGGCTTAGTGGAGAGGATGCGGGTACAGAAAAGGTGGAAGGCACAATATTTGCAGCAATCAAAGCCGTAAATAATGTGACTGAATTACAAAACGAACAGAAAAAGGATAACCGACTTAAACATTTCTTTGAACAAGCAATCACAGTCAGAAAGGAGAAAGATTTAAAGCAGGTAATGAGTGAAAATAATAAATACATAATTCACGAAGGAATATTAAAATGCGTGAAAAACGACGAGATATTGATTATGATCCCTGAAAAACAGAGATTCACTATTGATGCAGTATCATGATGGAGCCCTAGGAGGACACTTGGCCGCTAGAAAAACCTTATCAAGACTGAAAATGAAGTACTATTGGCCAATGATGGAAAAAGACGTAAAAGATTGGTGCAAAAATTGCAAGATATGTATAACTCGAAGAAATACAGGCAATAAAATTAAAGTACCTTTAAAATCAATGTCTGTTCCAACCGCACCAATGGAGATGACTGCAATGGACATTGTTGGGCCGTTAACTGAAACAATAAAAGGAAATAAATACATCGTAGTATTTTGTGATTATTTGACAAGATGGCCGGAAGCTTACGCCATACCAAATCAAAAGGCTGATACAGTAGCAAAAATATTTGTAGAGAACATTATTTTCCGATATGGTACCCCAAAAAAGTTATTAACTGATCAAGGTAAAAATTTCCAAAGCGAATTATTGAAATCAATCACCAAGTTATTCGGAATCTGGAAGTTGAATACTTCGCCCTACCATCCACAAACCGATGGTTTAGTCGAGAGATTTAATGGCACATTGATAAATATGATTTCGTCGTATGTAAATAGCAAACAGAGAGATTGGGACGACTACATAAAGCCTTGTTTGTTTGCATATAGAAATTCTGTCAATCCAAGTACGGGAGAGACACCTTTTTATTTAATGTACTTAAGACGAAACAACATGCCGATAGATCTAAACTTCCAATCACCCGTTACTCAATATATGGAAGTACCCGAGTATAATGCGATAATGCAAGAGAGGGTACAGTCTGTTTGGACAAAAGCCGGATTAACAATAAAACATAATCAAGAGAAGTACAAAGAAGCCTACGATAAGAAAACACGACCTCATGGAATAAAAATTGGAGATTTAGTGTATCTTAACAGACCAGAACCACTCAAAGGTATGTCTCCAAAGTTACAGAGACCATTTAAAGGGCCATATAAAGTGTGTGATACAACCGAAACAAATTTGAAGTTATTACCGTTTAGGAGTAAAAAGGCAAATCCTATAATAGTTCATGCCAATCGTTGTAAATTGGTCCCGGAAAATGACGAAGAAAGATATCCATTACGATCGAAACGAAATAAAGAGAAGGCGGATACAAAAATTCAACAAAAATTCACCAAAAATCCAGTTCCAATCAGTTATCTTAACAGAGTGCTATTCACAACAGTTGTGCTAATGATGATGACAAGGGTAAAAGGGATGAGAATGGATTTACCATATGCGATAACAAAAATACCCTTATGGGACAAGATCGATATTTATTCCACGTTTACAAATATTGTTTGGACTTATCAGTGCAAAATAATGGAGCAAATAGAAATTAGCAACGTGTTAGACCCGTTCACACCTTTCATTATTTTGAATTATGACAGAAATACGTATGCGGCACGAGAATTAAAAGTTAACATAAAGCAGAATGAATCAGATTCGCTTGAAAAGTTTAATAGTCAAATTCGAATTATAATACAAACTATCGAATTATGGAATACCGTGGAAATTGAGCCGATAATGAATGGGATAGACGTGTATTGGATAGCCGTAGAAAGAGTAAAGGTGCAGGTCATATTTCAAAATTTTGTGGATATTCTAAACATGCGAAAGGCTTACACTCGGTATTACAATCTCAAAATGAACTCAAATTATACAATAACGGTTAATTACTACGAAAATGCGCTGTATGATAATGGCACAATAATGAAAAATAAATGGACATTGTTTCAAACAGAGAATCAAATAATTCCCCTCAAGAATGTATCGAATCGCGTGATTCTTGGAGTTCAAAACGGGTCAATAACAATTTATCGAAAGTCCCCAGATGACGAAAGAGTGATTATCAGTAATGAAAAAAAAATTATCGTTTTATTGGATGCCGGTAAAAGCTACTTTTCATTAATTAGTTCTAATTTAGAATATAATTACCTGATAAAAATCAAATATCAACAACGGATATTCGAGCCATATCGATGGCAAACCGTTCTGGTGGAAACGAGAAGGGTACCAGGCCTGAAATCTGATGTAACCACAGCACGTCCAATTACTACAAAACAATACCAAGTTAACAATCGTGTAATAAATAAACGGACTCAAATTGAGACCGATCAAGCTTTAATTATGTGTGAATATTTGATATACCTCATCCTGACAGCATTTCTCATATTATCTCTGGTGTTCATAATAATAACAATCATTCTGTGCAAAAATAGACAGCATATTATAACTGACTTACGACTCGAATCTTTCAATGTGATCGAAACCACTGTATAAAACTACATTATAAAAATTGCATGCGTGTAAATAAATCTTATAAAACTAGTATGATTATAGATTAATATTAACATAAATTAGTTATTTTGGTTGGTCGGACTTCGCTATGGTATGCTTGGCCTTGCGCGATAAAGAGTGTTTAAGAAAACTTTAATTATATTTAACTTCAGGAAGCCCAAGAGGAAGAGTCAATCAAAGAGTGTCGAAACTCAATGAAAGAAATGAGAAGAAAAATGAAAGCAATGGAGAGGAAAATTGACGACTTGGAACTAGAGGATATGATTTGCAAAAGAAAGCTGGAAAGGATGGAAATTCTCCTGTTCCAATACGAAGCGGAAGTCGTGTTGCTAAGAATGCAGATACAGGGAAATGAATGCCCGACCGATGAGGAAGGAGAGATGGATGAGTTAGAATAATTTAATGATTAATAAAATTTACAATTTAAACCTCACTTTTCGTCCTCGAAGTAGTAAAAGAGAAAGGCTAAACGATAATAACATTTACATTAATAAAACTAAATTTTAAAAGAGAATAAATGAATAGAACAAAATAGTCAATAAACAAAATTTATTGATAAGTTAGTCCTCTAGCAGGACAAAACTCTCGATGTGGGAGTCGTCCACTACACCACGAGGTCTTTTTTCGAACCTTTTGAACCTGTGGGACAAGTCCACACAGGCAAAAGTACGTTTTAGACCCGAGCGAGGTGGCGCGGGTACAGGAAGCCTAAGTAAATCCTACAGTAATTTTAATTATATAGAAACGAAACTAACCACATGAGGGGATCAAATTTTACTAATGAGTCCTAAATTAAAGAATAAAATTAAATTAAGCAAAAAAAAAAAATTTAATTAATTCCGACATAAAACAAAAGTAAAGTAAAAAACAGCATAAGTGAAAAGGCTAAAGCTGTGAGGAAAATTTATATTTATAAATAACTGGCAAATAAAAACCAACATAAAATCTGTCGCTGTACTCATCATCGACCGTCGGTATCCGGACATACAATCATAAAAGCTGAGATTGGATATGGGCGGGGATTTCTTTCATCATACCTGTTTCAAAATTTTACATTTCCTATAATCTTTAAAAATCTAATAAATTAATACTTCAAGCATTCCACCAACTTAACTGTGTGGAAAAAAAAATGAACAGGCAAGTTTGAAATGTTACCATAGCAAACACGCTCTATAATTAATAATGCATAATTGATAGCTTTCAATCATTAAGATACACTCAACATTTAGATAGGAAGCTAGTTATATTGGAAAATCGAATTCCTATTACAAGGAAGATGAAAGAGAAATATTTAATAATGAAATGGAAAAAATATTTTTAATATTTTTTTTGAATAATTATTAGAATGTAATTTTTCACATAAATAATTTTAAAAGTTTAATAATTTTCTATTAACTGTCATAAAATTGCTCATTTGAAATCCAAACGATATTGGGCATGAATACATATTGCGGTAACGACACAAGCTACTCCAAGAAAAAGCATAATAATAAAATAATAAAATGTAAAATAATAATTTGTAGTTACATTTAACAAAAAAAAAATTTTTTTTCCATTACAGCAAGTCACAAACTTGATACAGAACTTCTGTTTCCATTCTTCAGCTGTTTTCCGCTGTAATCGACCATAACTATCTTCAAGTCAACGAGCTCTTGAAACTTGTAGTTCAAGTTCTTTTTCATTGAAAATGGATATCAAATTTTTGGGTATGATTTCGTAAAACCCTTCGAGAAAACTATGAAGTTGTTGGTGAATAGCTCCAATCATTTTCTCTTGACAAACTAATTTAACATATTCAGATTTATTTTCCTCTGTGAGAAGTACTAGAGAGTTTCTGTCGGTCCAAATTCTGATATTTGAATAGAAAACGTTTGGTAGAGAAGCATTGTCAAAACATCCTTTTCTATAGGAATTCCGAACCAGGGAAAAACTGATAGTATTCTTTTTCTAGATCAGTATATCAAATAGAAATGCCGAGTATATGTTTGTAGAATGCACGAATCATCATCCGGAATTATAGTGCGCTTGTAACGATCTGTAGAGAAATATTGTCGATTGCCTAACATGTTCAATAAAATTTTGTGTGTTGATTAGAATTAGCGAAGAGAAATATTCCGTCTTTGGAATTTGTTGTTATAATAATCTGTGACGATATATTGAATTTAATATCAAAATGATGATAAATCGTTTTTAAAATTATTCGATCTTTTAATCTAAAATTTATTAACCCTTTCCTCTCCTCATTATTTTCTGCGCCCTGCATATTTCAATACCAATATAATTGGGAAAAAAAAAATAATAAATTTAATTTGATTTCATTCGTTGTGGTGGGTTACAGGTATTGTAAATTTTACCCCCTCGTGCTGTTTCCAGCGTAACCCAGAATACAATTCATAGCTGACCACTTGATACCCGTTGAGCAATCAACGTTGGTACTGTATCAAGAGTTTGGGCACTAGCAAAAAGTGAGCATGCCTAACATACTATAATTGTCTAGCACCCCCCTGGGGTTCACGGACTGCCGATAGAAGGCCTATGTCCGATTTCTTTTCGTCCCCTTAAATATATATAGGCACATACACACGGATACATACACACCCATATACACCCATATACCCATATATACATGTACACATATATATACCAATCGTGTGAGAAACTCAAAATGTACCGATAAGGAAACACTCGTAAAAATTTTATTTGGACAATTGAACAATTGGAAGAGTCCTGGCTGGTTCCGATTCAGTAGCCCGGAGAGCTAATTGGGCCTGGCTGGCCTGCCTTATCCTTGCTCGTGCCGCTTTTCCCGGCCGAATCTTTTTCTTCGAGGTCTTCGGCGCTGCGCATTCCTTTCGTTGGTGGAGCAGCTCGTCTAAAGGCCGGATCTTGGTAATGGCCTCTCGATCAAGGTCCTGTTGGAGTGCCTTGACCTCCAGTTCTCTCACTCTCAGGCGGAGGGCCCGCAACTCAACTTGATCTTGGGCACTCTGGAGTTGCAATTGGGTGATGAGTTTCATTCGCTTCTTCATCTCTGTGGGCGGGAACCAGGTACTCTCGAAATTTCGGCAATGGGCCTTAAGTCGCATTAACTTGGCCCGGTATTCTTCTACTTGTTGTTGCGCCTTCTCTCTGTCTGCTCTCATTTCTTCCAGGAGTTTTAGCACTGAAATAGACAACATTAGGAATCTTTACCTCAGCATTGAGTGACGCCAGTTAGTAAGGTTAAATGAATTTCGCCCCTTCGTCACTACTCCCTTCTGCGCACATCTAGGCCTAGTTTATAGATTTTATCAAAGCTTATAGGGTGGTCGTAATGGCCAACGCTACGGGAAATTATAGTCGGTGGTAACAATAGCCCCCGTTAAAGGCAAATCATTGAAGTCAAAACGATGCACATAATGTAATTAGTATGAACAATTACTACATACATAAATAATTGAACTAAGAAAATTATCATCAATAAATCACACTGGTTCATGAAGGTAATCCAAACAAAACAATATCAATAATGAAGTTAGCAGAGATGACCAGAATACAACAGAGTAGTTAGATGGGCACGCACTGCCAAGACGTGCAAGGTACTATAAAACATTCATCCTATTACAGGATTTGCACTGTGTATTAACAACATAATCATTTGGCTATATAACGTTTAATTATAAGTCTCAATCTTTGTCCGCCCCAATCTCCTTGGTGGAACTGGTGCCTTTTCGTGGTCGTCCTCGCCTTTTCGGCCGATTCGGTTCAGGGCTTCTTGGATATTCCAGCCCGCGTTGGAGAGCCGCAGTTCGCCTTGGGTGACATTGGGCTCGTGCGTACCCGTCACAGTCTTCCAACTCACCGGCCAGGGTTGCTTCTTCGAGTCGGTGTAATCGGTCCACCGCCGCCTTTACCTCGTCAAAGGTGTCAATCAGGGCTAATGACGTGCCATTGACGTAATGCTCTATCTTCGGTTTCACGGGGACCACATTCTGGTAGGTCCAATCATGGATTTTATACCAAATCCACCTGGACCTCAGGCGAGTGAGTGCTTCCTCCTGGTCCAGTCTGGCGACTTCGTCTACCTCCGCGTGATTTAGGCTGAGTCTGGATGTAGACGTCAAGGGATTCGCGTGGCTGTCTTCTGGGCTAATATTAGGCATACCTGTGAGATTAAGAGAACATATTAGTAAAATTCTATTTGCTCGTCTACGTCCGGTTACCCCAAGACGTTTGATACCCCATTACATTTAAGCTCAAACGTGACCCATATTGCAATGATCTTTCAGGTGGTGAAAAAATGAACTTAATGTATTAATCAATTTCCCCCTTCTGATTTCGATGTAATTTAAGTAGGCTAGCGAATTATGAAATTTAGGGTTTGTAAGTATCAGTCGCAGAATTTCAGTTCGTATGTTTAAAATGAAAATCCATGAACTGTTTTTTGATGGACTAATGGTCGATAAAAAAAATGAGCATTTAAAATTTTCTAAACTAAACTTTCACTAGCGGTTGTTTAAATCATTTAAAGATTTTAATTTCACTGTTTATATTAATTTATATTAATTTTAAATATTTATTTTCCTTTAATGGTTTTTAGAATTCCCTGTTAATACTTTTTGCAAAAATTTATTCTACTAGGACCAATTATGGGAAGTGGATGTCGCAAATTGTCTGAATTTACATTCAGCTCCTGCGACTCCCTGACCAAAGTGGTTGCAAGTGGTTCCCTCTTCGACTGATACTTAGCGAGTAAATTAGCTTTTTAGATGCTTTAAGTTTGTATAATTTCAGGAATGAATCTCCAAACTCTTCACTTTGAAGGTGACAACTTAAATAATGGATTCGAGATGCCACTGTTTGATGGAAGTTCAAAATATGTCAGCGCTCTAACTTTGTGAAGATTCAGCTGGGTAATATTATTTATTTAGATCTTTGATCTAGGCCTCGGAGTTCTAAGTCCACCAATTTTACCCGAAGACGTCCAGCGATTTGTCATTTACTTTCGAGGATTTACCCTGCTGGGAGTATTAATTGTATAATTCTCGCAAAGCGGCATTCAAAGGGACTTATATACATTGATTTATTTATGCCGTTTTCTGGTTTTTTGTTTTGTTTTTTTTTTGAAGAGTATTTTAGTCAATAAATCCAGCTCGATTTTTGAATCTTTGATTCCTTTACGCACTCCTACTTCGGCATGATTTTGTTTTTTGCTGAGGTAGGTAAATGAACTAGGGGTTCCTTCGAGTGATGATCCGAGGGGCAATTCCACGAGGTTATTGTTAATATAGGTATATACCCGTACACTCACTAATGCACATGCACAGTTATAACTACATAGATTTACAAATTTAAGTTACTGATCCTGACGTCATTTACTGGGGGGTGTTACTAAAAATAGATCTCAGTAATTTTCGGGGAATTTTATTGGAGGGTAGGGTCTTTGTAACTAATTTAGAAATAGGGGGTCCCCAAAAATCAAAAGTTTTGGTTAAAGTTTTAAAGGGTAGTATGACCAGGGTGAAAATTAATGTCCACAATACTAACGGTAGAAATAAATAATAGCAATAATAATCTTTATTAATAATGATTATAGTAATAGTAATAATAGTGTTACATTACTAATAATAATAATAATGATAATACTATAATAATAATGTTGGGTTTTTAATGCAAGTCGGTGCTACGATCTGACTCCTTTGTGTTCTTTTTCCAAATGAATAAATAAACAAATAACCCAACACAAAATCTTTATTGACACTGACGCAGTTACACTTTTACACTTGTATTAGTTTACTCACACTTGATACAATCAGGTTTTGTCTGCACTTTTCAATTGCCACCAAATCTCACGCAGGGGTAGATCTTCCAACGGGAGATATCCCTTTCTGGTACGTTCGATTTTTTTTAAATGGTTTACTTTCGACTAACTTTAATATTCCTTTTTTCACTCTCGTCAACTTCTGTTTTTCTTTTCTTCGACCAACTGGCATTTTGTTTTCTTGTCAGTTGCTTTTATACTCGCTTGTTAATTGATTTTATTTTTTCCAATTATTTTTGGTTCTATTTCCCCCGGGCTTCCTCTTGGAGGTCTAATTTAATTGAAAGGAATTTGTTTATTTCCTTTGACGGCGCTTTTTATCCGGCTAAATTAATTGCCTTCCCGAAATTGAATTTCTCAATTCGCTCGGGTTTTCCATTGTATCGGGTTTCCCATTAGCTCGGGTTCTCCATTAGCTCGGGTTTCCCATTAGCTCGGGTTTTCCATTAGTTAATTAATTTTTAATTAATTTTTGTTTTTTGTAATTTATTCCTTTTAGGGACCCCCCATGGATTTTATTTTATTATGGCTGAACTCGTCTCATTATTTAGCATCCGCCCATACCAGTTTCCCCCAGAAAATATTCATTTTTAAAATTTTTGATTTTTAATTAATATTTTGTACTTTAAATTTTTATTTTGAATTTGGTGTTTTTGTCAATTTTTCACCTTATTTTTGTGCCTCTCTTGTTGAACCCCAACATATCTCCCCCCTTTAATTTAGATTCGACCTCGAATCTGTACATTTCTTATGGTTCAAACAACAACAACAATAGTACCAATACTAATAACAATAACAAAATAATAATAATGTTCTTATAGTTGAAATAGCAACAGTGATAGCAACAGCACTTACCATTACCATTACCATTATTAAATTATTATAATACCAATAAATGGAGATGAATTTTTAAATGTAAAGGGTGAATGTAAATAAAACATTGAAATAAAAAAATTTGCTTAGAAATTTTCAAAAATTTTACCTAATAGATTTTTGTCGGATTATTTACAAGACAAAAAAAAATATTAATGTAAAATTTGATAAATTTTCATATTTAACTATAAAAAATATTTGCAATTATCTAAAAAAAATAAATATTTCCCAACAATTAAAACTGTTGAGATAAATTTCGTTTTTGTTGATTAAAACATTCTTGTATTTATTGAAATTAGAATTGATGAAATTTCTCTATTAGTCTAAAATTACTTAGTTGAAAGCTCATTGATATTAATCAGTTTAGTTAAATGCCCAGATGGGATGAGGCAAATTCATCTGCTGTGTCAGTGGCAGAATTTCAGTGGACCATATCGAATTACTCAATTAGATTGCAGTTGAGTTAAATTATTTACGAAATTGGTTTGCGCTTATGACGGGAGATTCAAAAAGGAAAATGATAATTGAATCCACCCATCATCCGATTGAATTTTTTTTTTGCAAATCTACAATTTGGACAACTAATTCAAGGGTAATTTAATTTTGTTTCCGCAAAATAGATTTATTTCTTTCTTCTTTCAGTCCTTACACGAGATAAGGAGAAAGCCAATCAGAAGAAAGGAGGGAAGAAACGAATTTTTACTTTATAAAGGCAATCACATTTCCATATCATTTTTCATTGTTTTGTTAATTTTGAAATTATTACCATAGAATATTATTACCTGATTATACCAAAATTATAAACAGATTATTCTTAGTTAACATAGAAATATAGTTGGACAAAACTAATAATAAAGTTCGTAAATAATAATTTTATTTTATTTTGTTTTTTTCATTTCCCTTTTAGATTATAGATATTTAAACAGAATTTTCGGCACTGGCTTTTACAAGTGTTTGGACAAATATAAATGATCAACAATGCAAAAAGGAAATGAATGTTTTACAGCTTTTGTTTTTTCACACAGACAATCCGAAAAATCACCCCCGAACCGACGGCGCACCGTCTCATCCACTCCGATCTGACACAGCCGATGTGGACAGCCAAGCCCCCACCCATCGTTGGCTTGACAAATATTAATTTTATTTTTTGAAGTTAATTTTATATTTATGCATTAAAGTAAGTAAATTTTCTTTTCAATTGAATTTAATAAAAATTTTTGTAAATTTTCTTTTTGATTGAATTAGTATATAAAAATTTATCACGATCAATGCAATGTTATAATATTTTGAAACCAATTATAAATTCGTATAATAAACTGCTAATGAATTTCCAACACACATGTAAGTTGATGTGTAAATGATTGAGAGGTTTTCTTTTTATTATAGAAGGTTTTTATTAAGTGAAACATGGATAATAATAATAATAATAATAATAATAATAATAATTAATAATAATAATAATAATAATAATAATAATAATAATAATAATAATAATAATAATAATAATAATAATGATATTGAAACAAAACATAAACAATTCTGAAAAATTAAAAATTAATTATTTCATTTTAAATAAAAGTTCATCAAAATATTTTCAATTTTCGAATCAAAAATTCTGAAATTTATTTTTCCCCTAAACTTTTGTGTCTGTTACTGAAAATGAAATTTGATAATATTTCAACTGAAAATTAGTCGATAAAAACGTAGACATTTTATTTTTTGACTAATTAAACATAACAAAACATCTCAATGCTTTATACTGGAAAATGGGAATGAAATTGTCTAATGAATTATTAATAATAAATTGTTATAATTTGTCGCAACCTGTTTATGTGGCTCTTTACAACCACTCATTTCCAATTGTTGTCCAGGGTAGCCAAACCCCGACAATTGGAAATGTGTTTGTTGTTATACATAATAATAGTTTTATTATTTATTTAATCATTTATTTACTCCCAATTATTTACTTATTTATTCTTATTTTGGGGTCTAACTGATGCGCTGCCAATAAATACATGAGACAAAATCGAGTTCACAATTATTTATTTTATAAATACAATATATAAAAATTAATGAGTTCACAATTATTTATTTTATAAATACAATATATAAAAATTAATCCATCTTTATTTCTAATCGTTTCGTTTCATGCCGATATCGTATTATTGTTTCTTCGCGTTCATATACTACACCATTGACAGTGACAGTGTCTCCGACATCAATGTTCGAAGTTGTTTTTCTCTTTTTGGATTTTCTACATTCTGGCATTGGACCATATTCAAGTGTTGGATGTATCCTTATCATCGGAATGCTTTCCATTAATGCGACACATTCTTCCGCAATTTCTAAGAATGATTCATTGGCCCACTTTAATGGAATTAATGGATTTTCAGTCTCCATCTCCACATTCTCCTCGCTTGTCAAGTCAATTTGTTCTGCTTCCATTGCATCGTCAACCAGAATTTGTGCCACTTTGTCCGCTATTGCCGTTGATGCTGATGGTACCTCTCGAAGTTTTTTATATTCCTCCAACGAATATTTCTTTGATGGTAGGTTTTTGGGCATTGGTATATCGTCAATCCATTGATTTTCCACTCTCTGATATACCTTGCGAATGCTCTTCACATCCTCTAGAGCCGAATGCACACCAATTTGTGTCTCTTCTCCACATATTTCTCTCACTACGGTTTGTAATTTGAACCATTCTCCTTTCCTGGTTACTCCCCTGTTCTGGAGTGCTGGTGCCGCTGCCAAATCACGAATGCCATATAATTGCTCAATCCATATTCCCAAATATTGTAATTCTGCATGTAAATCATGGCCGATCAATATCTTGCCCACTGTCAAGCGTTGAATTTCTTTTATTGCCACATATTGATCACATTGGTTCCTGCTAGCCACTTCTGTAATTCCATGGATCCTTGAATTAAAATGTCGGATTTTTCCTCTTGGAGTGAGGTATACATCTTTTACTACTTTTCCATAATAATTCATAATTGCTATTGCTAGAGGGACCATTTTTCCTTGTTCAGACGTGCCATATTCAGCATCAATGAATAATATTCTACTGCGGATTTCTTCTAGATCCATTTCTTTTCTGAGGAACGACATTTTCTTTTTCAACATTTCCTTTGAAAATTTCAATAACATTGGGTCTTCTTCTTCCATTAAATGTATCTGTGGTACCTCATCCGCTTCATTCTCAGTTCTGATTTCCACCACCAACGTTGTCTCCTCATTCGCTGCTCGTAGTGTTTTCCACATGAAGTCCTTCTGCAGCTTCCATGATGTGAATTTTCGGAGTTGCCACCATATTGTATTATCGTTCTTCAGCACTTCCACTGTACCTCTGATCACGTGTATGTGATATTCTTCCTTCTGAGACAACTCAATTTCATCTGTCAATTTCAATTCTGAATTTCTCCTTATTGTAAACATTCGTATCTTCATTCTTCTGTCATCTATCCGCAAATAATTTGGAATTTGTAAATTTCATTGATTTGGTATAACTGTTGGCTGCATGATTTTTCTGCATCTTGAAATAACTGTCGTAGGTGGATCTTGGCCATTGTACTTGTTCCATTTTTGCTAAAATAGTTATAATTAACGTTTGAATTTAATTTACTTTTAAAACTAGGGCTGAGATGAAGTATCCGAAGGATACTGTCCCAGCTACTAGCTGTATAAATAAATAATAATAATTACCGTTTAGTTAATTGTTGATATATTTTTTTTTTTTTTCCAAAATTAATGGAGTTTAATGGATTTTACCCTCTTTTAATACCCTTATGAAAATTCCCTTAACCCCGTTTTCTCTCCCCCTTAACCCAGCGCTAACCAATCAATTGATTCTTTCCGTTGGCATTAAAAAGTGCAGATTCACAAGTAAAATAAAATGAAATATTGATCATATCCATAATGAATAAAATATTAATAATATCCATAAAATATTTG
Organism: Schmidtea polychroa; assembly: GCA_959609185.1. Classification (NCBI taxonomy): domain Eukaryota; kingdom Metazoa; phylum Platyhelminthes; order Tricladida; family Dugesiidae; genus Schmidtea; species Schmidtea polychroa. The sequence goes on from CAUHTR010002922.1 coordinate 46,384, forward strand.
TACTATATTACTACTACTACTTTATCAATTTTTGCATGCAAAGTATTTATGTCTTACTACACAAATGTTTCTTCATAAACGATCCAAGGTCTCGCAATCTCGGATCGATTCGTGGAAGGTTTGGGTATTGTTCGAAATTCAATTAGCACAATGATAATGAGAATAATGAGAGAGATTGTTATAATGAGAGTAGTTATTAATAGTGTTGTACACACAATTTCACTGTCAGTTTTTAATGACGATATGGTTTTGTTATTAGTCATTGACTCATTGATGCTAGAAAAGATGATTACGTTGGCAGAGCTAGGGGTTCGGTTGGACTGATTTGATTTGTTTCGATTTCCATACTGCGAGTTAATAGATGGAATTTGCACAATTTTATTTTCCACTAATGTTAGTTGCCATAGATTTGAAAATAGAGAACGTCTATAGTATTTTATTTTAATGAACACAATTTTGACGTCGATATTGGTGGACGTTGACGAAAAGTTAATATTTGAGATTTATTTTTTTCATTTAATATCGATTGAATTTTTCCATAATAATATAAAATAGCTTTTGATTGGGCTCTGCTTGTCGGGTAACATTCACTAATTGATTGAAAATATGAAAAGTAACCCGATTTGTTTTCATTAAACTAATCGTATCATATGTTGACTAGAGTGTATTCTGGTCCATTGACTATCAATTTCAGTTCCGTTTTCATATAAAGATTTTCATAATAATGAATCAGAATATTATAGTTATGATGTAATTTTAAATTTGCATACTTTATAAAGGGTTTTCTGCTATTCAATGTATCTATCGCATAATTTTGGAAAACTGCTTTTACTTGTTTGGGATTCCTGGGGTTCCACAATATATGTCAATTCCATTTACCAGTGGTTCAATTGATACTCGATTATGTAATCTCTTTGTCCATATATTAATGCGTATAAGATTCTGTATTTTTGTATTATTACTTTTCGAATCCAATTGCGTAATTAACCAAGGGTATTCATAATTCATTGTTAATTGTCTAGCCACATAAATATTTTGGTGCTGTTCAAATTTATTGGGGGTTTCAAAATAGTTTATTAGATTATTTATCTCTATTTCTTCTGCTCCTCCAGCATAATAAACCCAACTATTTGAGTACATGTTGAATAAATATGAATTTTTGTCTAATAATACAACTGTATTAGTTGCATATAACGGGAATACCCTCACTGCATTTACTGACATTATATTGATAATCATTACTGTTGTAATCAATAAAACTTTATTGATGTAACTCAATGGAGCAGGGTTTTTTTGTAAACTTTTGTTTAATTACTGGGTTCCCTGCATCTTTATTTGGTTTTGATCTCAATGGATAACGTGATTCATCTTCTATTATCTTCTTGCATCTATTTACATGAACGATGATTGTCCCAGCCTTTTTTATTGTGTTGTGGACGCAATTTTAAATAGTCTCTGTCGTATCACACATTAGATATGGTCCTTTTATTAGTTTTCCAGTTCTCAGATCAAGAGAGATTCCATGTAGTTGCTCCATGACATCCATGCCAATAAGACATTTTACAGGACTTTTTCTCATCACTGATACCCAATGAATTATTTCTTGCTCTCCAATTATCAGTTTAACTTCTAATTTTCCAACAATATTTAGTGCATTATGTGACATTGAGTTTAATGATGTGATTCGTTGGTTTTATTTTGGCTTTCTCCTGATACGTCAAGAAACTTTCCGCTACTATAGTATGACTTGAGCCTGAGTCTAATAAAGCTTCCACTTTCTCTTGTTAAACTGTATGTTTATTCGAGGTTGTTTTCCTCCTACTACTGTTGTCATTAGTGCATAGCTGCATGGTAGACCAAGCATATTCTTTCTTTCAATTTCAGCACTCGTTGGTTCAATCTTCTCTAATTCGATTGTGATATTATCTACAGGTTTCATTTCTTTTAATTGTTCATTTGGATATATTGGTGCTGTTGGTCTATATGTCGGGGTATACCATCTACTAAGAGTATCAATCCCGCTTAATTTTGGCATTGGTTCAAGCAAGAACCTGGACTCTGGCTCTACTTTACTCTTTATTACACTTTTTCGAAAGCATTTATACTCCGATTCCCCGTTGTTGTTTATCATCATTATGATCGTCGTTTTTATCTTCCGACTGACACAGTCGATTCCTCACTTTTTCGGCCATTTCTTAATTGTGCCCTTACTCTTGCCATTTCTTTAAATTGATGATCTGTAATAAAGAATCTAGCCAACAATGGAATACAAACCAATAACTAATTTCCATGACCATCCCGATATTGCGTAATATTCGATGTACTGACAACATTTGGGACACTACCACCTTTGCCGTTATCATAATCACGTAAATTCCAATTAAACCTGCACATGCTTGTCCCAAAAACATGAACTTGCCCCAAATCTTTTCCATCGTTTTATATGTAGCTCGTTTGAAATGATCAGGTGTTAGCAAATTTCGTAATTACTGTTCCTTCTCCATTCGGTAATACTGTGTCAATCATTTCTGAAATTATCCGTTCCTTTTTGGATGGAAACAACAAATTCCTTTGAGCTTCTTCGATATCTTCGCTTGCATACAAGCCCATTTGTGCCATTTTGTTTAGTGATGTGAAATTTATCAGGTATTCTAAATTTGTTAGTTCTAGTTTGTCTGGAGTCTTTCACCCCACGATAATCTGGTAAGGCTATCCATGAATCTGTAGCTAATCGGTATAAAGGGGCTAATAATCGATTGCATTGCAAAAGTTTTGGTTTAGTTGTTCATCAAGCAAGATTCTAGTTATCGGTTCCATAAATCGTACCTTTCCCCCAAAGCTCACTTGGTAATTCATTCGTACATTTTTTCGTATTTGGCAATTTTCACTGTGACTTCTTTGCATTTGTAACTGTATAATGCTTCTCCAAATATTCTCGCAAACACTCCATTTTTCTGATATTAGCATAGGTGCTACTAAATTTGGATTCGTAATTGCCATCGCCATCCGATTTCGGAGAATCTCTTTATTCAACTTACAATCGTTCAGAATCATTTCTCTATATACATTTTCCATGATGTTTTGACTAAAATGAAACACAATAATCAATTTTATTATTAAAATAATGAGTAAGTTTAATGTCATCTCTGTGAATTTTAATTTTTGCTTCTTCCACAACATTTCTAGACACGTAAACACCTTTATAATTTGTTACATATACCATTCGACCACATTTATTTGTGATTTCCTTTTTTATAAATCGCATTCCATCTGCTGGTAACGTAGACATTAAAACTGTTCCCATTTGCTTTGTCCATACTGGGGTTGATTTAATGGTATTATTTGGTCTATAATTCATATTGAAATTATCTGGTTATCTCTAAACTGTTTCTCCTACTAGCTCTTTAAAGTTCATAGTTTTTAAGTGCGCTAAATTACACTTATTTGTTTCTACATTATAAACAAGAATCGAATTCCCCTGTTTGACAATGTGTTTGTTTCATATTACAGAATGGATGAGTTTGTAATTTTCCCGTATCATCATCGAAAGCTCCTTCGAACTCTCTCAACTCCGTGAGATACTCTTCTAGTACCACTGTTTGCTGACTAATTTTACCGTTCATTTTATATGGTTCACCTTCACAGTCGCCATTTGCTTTCATAACTCCCTTTACAATTATTGTTTCTCGTATTCTATGGTTCAATTTTGCCTTTAAACGAATTTCTGGACTTATTTTTAATTCTCCTGTTTGAAATGCTGCTAGACAGGTTTTCTGGAAGCACCTCGACTGGCCTAGGTATCGCATGCATTTTTATGAGTGACGTATGACTCCATTTACCACAATAGAATACAAATGTTGTATGTTTGACAATACACTCTCTCACTTGAGTTCTTCGCAGATCAGGACTCTTGATACACATAATATTTTACGTCATTTTCTATTTTTAAACTGCTCGGATACGCACCTGGCATTCCGACATATCTACTACCGAATAAACTTTTCCCATTTCCGTTTGGGAACAATCGTACGCAACTAAAGACGATGTCCTGTGTAATTATTGCACAAAACGTAATCACCATAAACATCGCCCATGGAAATATCATAGTTTTTCTTAGTTCTGGCTTAACTCTTTCATTTACTCGTCTTTGGGGTGACTCATTTCTTGCTTCTCATTTTTCTTTTCTGTTAGAGATGAACACAGTGTTTTCCAACCACCTTTTTCGTTTACCCAGCTCATTAAATATTCGTTTACTAGCCGGGCAGCAATGTCTATCAAATTTTCTAACTTGTCTGACCTTGCGAACGTATGCGTTCCAATTTCTAAAACAACATAAGTTAAAGCTATTATTATAACTTCCTTATTAATTTCATTTTTTGCCAAATTTTCAATTACTGATCTCTCGCAAAATGTATTCTCTTCGCCAAATTTCTGCATCACTTCAGGAAGCCTATTCTTCATCCTCTTTAACTATTTCTTTCAGTTCATCATCTACCTCTATTTCTATGTCGAACATTGGATATACTGCTTTAACGAGATGTTTCAACATTTTCTTAGTTTCGTCGACGTCCTGTTCTAGCCTCACTAAATATTTCTTTATTCATATAAAGTTCTAACTTTCTTATTTTTGATTTCACCATTTATTTCGCCTTCAGGTACAAGTGGCTTCTCCTTGTACGTCTGGTTCTGTGGACTGATCTTTGTTATCAGGATCTTATTTGCTCATTATCACTTACGATTTCATCAATTTCTTTATTCCTTCAACTTGTTCACCTTGTTCCTCTGTGTCAGGCTTGTAGACTCAATATTTGCTTCTAAACTCACTCCTTTTACTACGACTATATGTGTTCACTAAATATCCCACTCGTCCATCTCGGATCAAATATCCATTTTCATCCAGCTCTTGTGGTACACATCCGCAATCATATAGGTATTCATCATCGTCAAGTTCTTCACCTTTGTACATACTATAATAATTCCATCTTTTCCCAGCGTTTCAGCCGCTCTCTTCCGCAATTTTCGGACCTTTGCACACCAATGCTCATCTACATATTCCGTTTTGCCATATCCCTCGTAATCTAATGCTATCAAAATGGCTTTAACTCTACTCTTGCCTTTCTGAGCTCCTTGCCCAATCTTTGCAAATAAACTTCTTAATAACTTGGCATATCTGGTTTTTCACATGTAAATATGGTCGTATTGCATTCACTATTTTTAGTTTATCGTTTTCCTCCATTTCTAATTTCTCAATAATCTGTAACTTCTCATTGATTTCATCTTCATCTCCAATATATAACGCATCATTTAATTCCTCTAATACCTCCCTGAATTTCTTTTGTCTATTATTTTACTACTCATTATTTCATCACTAGTAATTACATTTTCCATTTTAATTCATTTGTACTTCCTGGTATAAATCCACAATCCACCAAAAATTCGTCATTTTCTAACAATCTCTCATTAAATCTCAACTCTATCAATGCATCCTTCCTTTTTTCTTTTTAATTTATTCTTTAAATCATTTACACAATCATTTGCCTCACAACGACAACATAATACACTTTTATCAATCTCATTTACTACTTCCACAAAGATGGAATCTAACCCTGTTTTTCTCTCTCAAAGCTTTTCCAAATATTTTCATTAATTCTTTAATTTCTTCTTTATACTTTGGATTCATATTATAATAGTTAACGCACAAGCTAATTACACTTTTTATCTTTCTCATACTCAAAGATATTTGACTTAATTCTCTTAACGATTTGATTACTTTAGCCGACTCTATTCATTATTTCCAATTAGTTTTGCGATTCTGGTCATTATCATTGTTGCTTTTTCACTTTCTAAATCATCTTTTATAACTCTCCTTTTCGACCCTTTTTCATTCAATTCCTCTTGCGACTCATACATCATGTGATTATTGTGG
>CAUHTR010002923.1:0-28993 GCA_959609185.1 Schmidtea polychroa
TTTATGGAATTAGTCATCATATAGTTAAAATCACTAACATGTATAAACCAAAAAAGTGAAAAAAACCTGTTATATTATTTTTTAAGCGTTATACTGTTCGCAATTTTATAATCTCCTGGGTTCAAGGTTGTAGGAGTTGGCAACCCTAGTATAAATTTTCAGAAATTGGTATAAATTGTTATAAATTGGTATAAATTAATTACTATATATAAACGATATACTAAATAATAGTTAATTAATAAAATAAATTATATATAAATAGTAAATATAAATTATTAGTGAAAAATAAAATAATTTAAAAGGACGTAAAATAATCCCAGGAGGTAGAAAATTCTATTCCCAAGCTTAATCAGTATTGATTGAAAGCATTGAAAAAAGGATTATTTCTCAGACTGAGATTAAAGAGAAAAGAAATCAGTTGTTAGTAATAGCTGTGATATATTGAGAAATAACTTAATTCTCAACCAGTGATGGAACTTCAAAATTTGGGCCCCCCGCGCAATGTAAAATATTTCCACTTAAATTTTTCGGTTAAAGTTTAATACATAGTTATTCACAGCAGCTGCTATTCAATGATAGTTTTATGTTTGTAGGCAAATATAACTGCGGGAAAAAAGTTTCAGAAAATGATTGTAAATATTTTTTTAGTAATAATTTTGGGCCCCCTATAGCTGGTGGGCCCCCGCAACGCAGGGTCCTGCGTCCACTAGTTACGCCACTGTTCTCAACAGCTGGTGATTGTCGGCTATATAAAGCAGACTTTGAATAGAAAAATTAGTGGCGTAAAATTATTTAATAATTTGTTGAGAAATTAGTTAACTGAGAATCCTCAAGAAGATAATTTATAGATACTAACCATTAGGTTAATTTTTCTATTTATTTATTTAATTATTAAATTGAACACACCCGACCACAAGTATCAACATTTCTGTCTGATTTACTTGTTGGTACTAAAATTTGAGAAGGGGAATTAATAGGTAACAGTAGAACAGCGTGGTTCTACACGATCGCGTAAAATTCGGAACTCTCACTTTATCTTGAATCATTCTTATTAGTACAGGGCTGTGAGGCAATTAAATCCAGTGTGTGTCCTTTTTTTGAGGACGGTTTGTATAACCGATATCTATACTTTATTTAGAGCAACGGCATTTTTTGGATAACATATATTACAATTTTGTAAATTCATTGTGCATATTAAATACATTTTTGAAAACTAATGTGTTTATCTAACGAGATTTATCTTATGGAGTCAGATAAATCAGAAATTGAAAATCATTCTTCCCCGAATTCGTATGATGAGTTTCCGAATAATGAACACATAAAATGAGAAAATGTTATAGTGATAAAATTTATGATGAACAAAACTTGATTACAAAGTTGAGTACTGAATGGGTATCGAGTGGTTATCAAACCTGCATTCTGAGTTACGCTGGAAGCAGCACAAAAGGGTACAATGTTGATTCCCTGTAACCCATCACTAAGAACTACACTCTACCATTTCGCCGAAATAGTCTATCCAATCATTCCAACGCAGATTCATTTTTCACACTAATGTTTTTCATTTACTACGTGCATTAGCCATTTTGTTTTTACTTTCACATCCATCTTCTCCAGTTGGTCTTTTCAAGATTAGTGGTAAGATTAACTAAGCCTGCTCACTGTATTTTCCTCTTTATTTGATTCCCCAATTAGTATGACAAATTTCAAATTTATATGTTATATAATTCAATATAATTCAAGGTCGCCCATGCCCATAATTCAATTTTTTGTACAACGATGAAGTCTGTTCTAGGAATCGTACCACGAAACATAGTTTGTCTCACAACATTAAAGCAACCAAATAAATTTACAAATTTATTGTTACAACAAAGAACAAACAATGCAAATTATTAAAAAAAATAAACAAGCGTGTTTTTTAAATAACATTTTTATTTATCTTTTTAAAAATTTTTTACATACAAAAAAGTCGGTACGTGACATTTTGGCGCCATTTAAAAATAACTTCATGTTTAATTTAACATTTATAAATAATTTTTTGAAAAAAAATTATAAATATTTATCTATCAGCTTTATTACTGTATAATAGCCGTAACACAACAACCGGAAATAAAAAAATGAAAAGACAATATAAGCAAAATAAATTAAGAATAAAAGCTAAAGTGTTCATAATATTATGTTCAAAACAAAACAAAAATTGTATGAACATACTTTACTTTACAATAAATGCAAAATAAATATATTGCAAAACGTTTAAAGAATCCTGTCATCCAATATTTTACTTTTAGAAAATACAAAATAGTCAACTTATAAAAAGTTAGCAAAGCATGTAGAATATTTAACCTTTTGCCTAATATATAAGTATTCCGAAAGTCTGTGTATATTAGGCCTAATCCATCAAGAAATTATGCGCAAGTCCTCTAAGGTACTCAACGATGTTTCGTTCTCGGTAACTCGCCACAATTGTCATGATTCTGCTATCTGCTGTTTTGAACATAATATTATGAACACTTTAGCTTTTTTTTTAATTTATTTTGCTTATATTGTCTTTTCATTTTTTTTATTTCTGGTTGTTGTGTTACGGCTATTATGCAGTAATAAAGCTGATAGATAAATATTTATAATTTTTTTTCAAAAAATTATTTATAAATGTTAAATTAAACATGAAGTTATTTTTAAATGGCGCCAAAGTGTCTTTGCGCCAAAACGGTCGCGCCAAAACATCCTGCTTCGCAAAAAAGTGAAATGTTACTTATTAAAAGTTATTAATTTCTAAAATTGATTTGATTTTAAATAGTTTTTAAATTAAATATTTATTTAATATTTTGTTGGGACGTTTTAAAGAAAAATGAAATAGATGTTGTTTTTTGTACTATTTCCATGCACTTCTTTCACATCGAAAAATTTCTCATTGGTTGGATTTTTAAAGAATTTTTCTATTTGTACTTCATTTCAACCAATCAGTTTAGTATAAATTCTCGAAAAAAAGTTCAATTTAAAAACTCGAAATGCTTTATTGATTTCAATAACTAAACACAACGAGCACCAAAAATACAGAAATAAAAGTTATAAATATCGACACTTTCACATTTCCGGTTCCCCCGTAATGCCTTCGACGTTTTCTGAAAGATTTCTTTAAGGATTCGTGCTTCATTTGACGCAGAAGTTTATTAATTCTCACCAAATTTTTGTAAGTACTTTTAAAAAATTTAATATCGTTCGAATAAAATTTTGCTTTTGATGGATTTTTTCTGCTTTTAATCATTTCCCTTTTCACAACAGAAAGAATTTTCATTCTGTATTCCGAATTGTGTTTTTCGATATTTTTCAAATCTCTGAGAAATACTTTTCGGTGGCTTTTTTTCAAGCGATTTTTCAATCTTTCAATCGCTATTTCATTTTTGGCGAGTTGATAAATCATTTTTTTGATGATTTTTCTATCTGAAATTTTTTCCAAGCTGACCTTGACAAGATTTTTGTCAATTTTTTTCCCCTGTGGCGGAAGTTGTAAAATTTTTGTGAGATTATTTGAAGTTGATTTTATGGAATTTAAAATTTTTGTTTTAATTCTTTTGGTTTCATTATCGATTTTAGGTTCATCTTTATCGTTGTTTTCATTAGTTTTCTCATTTGGTTTTTCACTCAATTGATCACTGGATTTTTCATCAAAGTTTCCTTTATTGGAGCCGGAAAGCTTTCTGTCGTTGTTTTCCGGTAGTTTTCCAAGTAGATCGGCATCTAGTGGGGATTTAGAATTTACATTTTTTTCAGATTTTTTATCAAAGGGATTATTAGCACTTTTCATTAGATTTTGCAATTCATTATTCAATGATTCCGGTTTTGCTTTGGTAGATTTTATTATCTGATTCCTATAATTTTCTTTTTTGTTTTCCGGAACAACTTCCTTATTCGTAGATGCTTTTACTTTTTCAATTTTCATTGTCCTTATTGGTTTTTTGTTAAATTTTTTCTTGGGATTTTCTTTTTTACTTTTTTCTTTTTTATTCTTTTGCTTTCTAAAACTCAGTGCATTCTAAAAATAGAAATTTATTTTAATGAAAATAATATAAAATTAAAAATCGTTAACTTCCTGACCAATATTTTGGCAATAATCCGCCGCTTCAGCATACGATTTAGCATAATATTCACATGGGCCTTTTGGGCAAAAGTCTTTATTTTCCTTTTTACACTCACACAAATGGCATCCATCCTTGAATCTGAAAATAAAGTAAACATTAAAACAAATTAGCATTTCAAAAAATTATTACTGAAATCCAAAGAATTTGTCTTTGCAATACATTAAATAATCTGGAATGCATTTCATCGGAATTTTTTTCTTTTCACTAGTTTTCGTATTTTGACTATTTTCCACATTTTGATTTGCGCCTCTATCTACAGGGTCATCTAAGCCGCCATTTGCATCATCAGCAGAGACATCGCTTTGAGCTTTTGTTTTTATTGAGAATAACAAGAAAATCAAACAAATATTATTTAAAATGAACATGATATGGAAAATGATCTAATATCTTTGATCTTTTATTAATAAATGACTTTTTATATCAATATAAGGGTGATCGGTGTATATACGGTTTCTTCATTATGTGTGTCCCATAAATTAAATGTATTATACGTGTATTAGTTACTCGACATTTCATAAATTATACAATTTGACCCAGAAAATTATTATTTAAAAAACGACACTTTTAATATGAAATATTTGTTTAAAACAAAATTTTATATGAAAATATTGTTTTAATGGATAAATATATTATTTTCTTATCAATAGCAAAATATATCTGAAAATTAAAACATAACAAATTTATATCGAGTTTATCGGTTATTTTTATAAAACATTAACTTTTAAACACAAAATACATAAAAAAAGAATTGATATAACAAATAAAAAATAGTGATTTTGACTTAAATTAGTCACCAAACTCACCTTTCATGGAAAATAAATTGTTTGTTAAAGAAAAATTTAATAAAACAGATTACACTTAATGTTTTGTCGTTCAAACTTAATCTATATCTTATGGAAAATTAAACCTACTGCTGAAAAAGTCCTTTTCGATTCTATGCTGGTTGGGCGACCCTTTGAAATATACCTTTGTTTAAAGATTTGACTTTAAAATTTTGTTATTTGAAATCCACGCGTCTGCTTTCCTTAATATTTTTGAAAGACTTGACAATGCCTTAGGAACACTAATCTCTTCGTGCACAATAATGTTAATTTTTTTTTGAATAACTTAATTAAGTCTTCCTTTCACTGATATTGCTTGTCTTAATGTCCTTACTGATGATGAGACCGGATATTCAATAATTTGTTGATCCTCAGGATAACCATTGTTAATTTTTCTCTTTCTATATCTTCTTTATCCAATTTCCCTTTTGAATCTGTCTCTAATCCGTTTGACTGCGACTCATACATCATATGGTTACTCAATTCCTCGTCAGAGTCTAATCTGCACATTAATCGATTCAAACGTCTACTTATCTACTTCATTTCATTTTCGATTCTCTCATTAAAATTACCCGTTTGCGCAAAAGCTATATTGTCAGATTGTGATTTGTCCTTCTGGAATCTCGTTTTCTTTAATATCAGCCTTTGAAATATATTACTACTATTTGGGCAAGATCTGGCCATATGTCCATAGTATCTATAGGAGTGAAATTGAATTTGACTTTGTAAATTAATTCTCTCTCTGCGGTGATGGCAATGTTGATGAGGATCTGGATCTTGCAAAACAATTTCGAGAGACGTGACCCTTTCTTCCACAATTATAGCATTGTATATTATCATTGGTTCTCTGGTTACTAATATTCGTTCTGTTAAAGACTTCTCTCGGCATCACTTTTCAACCATTCTGGCCGCATTTGTTTTGCACTACGCTGCTCGTTATTTTTGAACCAACATTGGCTATTACTGTCCTTTTCTTTGACAATAATCACACTGAACTGGGCTGGGCTCATTCGAATATTATTTTTAAACCAGCATTGATTTACATGATGGCCCATTTTCTGGCAATGACCATATTGAAGTGATATTTCTCTTTCCTCATTTAAACTGGCTGTTTATTTTCTTTGTTCAAATTTCAATCTAAACTTGGTAGATGGTCTGGTTGACCTTTGGATCAAGTTATCACTGACTGGGGTTATTAATCTATCTCTTGGCTCACTGATATTTGCAAATGATTCCGCCTTTGACTGAGCCGTTTTGAGGTTCATTTCGCGATTCTCATGGCCTTTCTAATCAAGTCATCAAAATTAGTAAAATCAACAAAACAGAAAGAATTTTTGATTTCTTTTTTGACTCCTGTCAAAAATTGATCCTGAAGTAATTCTTTAACTTGCTTTGCCACTTCTTGTTGATATGGTTTCACTTCAAACTCTTTCTCTGTAAGAGTAGTGAAATGATATGCAAACTCACTTATCGATTCATCTGGCTTTTGCACTCGGCTGTAAAACTTCTGACGCATTATTCTCTATATTCCATCCAATCAGCTTGACTGCTAGCGCATCTTTCAATTTTGTCCAATCATTTGCTATGGGCCATTTATTGATCTGTTGCCAGGCCTCTCGTGCTGCTCCTTTTAGATATAATGGTAACCGTTGTACCATAGTTGTTTGACTCCATCCATAAGCTGCAGCATACATGCAATAGTCTGTCATAAAGTCAACAAATGCGACTGGATCTCCACCGTACTGATCGACGGGTAATTTTTGACAGCTGGCATAGTCGTTTCCATTGTTCACTGAAGTAGTATACAGTGAGATTTGCTCATTAATATTTGAGTTGCTGGTCGCCATACTTTCCAATAGTTTTTTGCTTCTCAGATTGTAGAATTTCTTTTGTACAACTTTCTCTCGTCTAATTTTTAAAAATTTACAATTTTTAACTTTACCTTTTGTTTTAATTTTGAATTGATTTGCAATAATCGTTTTTATAAATTCTATCGTAATTTCTCACAACTTTATTTCAATAATTTCGAAATTTCACCAAATTTACTCTTTTAATTCAACTGCACAATTTATATTCAATTTCCTTTTTTTGACTACAATAATTTATTTTCACTTTCCCTTTCTTTCAATATTTCAAATATTCACCAAAATATTTTTATTCAATTACTACTATTTATATTCTTTTTTTTAAACTTTTCTTTTATCTCAACCACGACAATTTATTTCTTTTCTACTTTTCAATTTTATTTCTCTTTTACAACTTTATCTCCAACTTTGTACCTCGACAATAATATTCCACTTTCAATTAATTTTAATTTTCTCTTTTCCTCTTTTTTTCTCGCAATATCCGCCGTCGACTTTGATCACGTCGGTAATATTCAATTCTCAATCGATTTTACATTTCTCTTTTTATTTTTTTCTCGCAACATCCACCGCCAACTTTTATCACGTAGGGCTCATCAAAATGTTAGGTTTTTATTTGAAAGTCGATTCTCTCTCTGACTCTTCGTGTTCTTATTCAACCAAATAAATCAAACCCAACACAGAATAATTTTATTCAATCCTTATCACAATTACACTTTGTCACTATTTGCACCTTTCTCTGATCTCCTGATTTCTGCGCTTCTCTTTTCTCTTTTTCTTTCTTCAACCAATTGACGGCTTGTTCATTTCTAAGCTCTCTTTTTTTACTTTTCTGAGAGTCCAGTTATCTAGAGAATCGCACTTAATTATTTCCCTGAGAATCCTAAATCAATTCTCAATATATTAAATTTTAAAATCTCATACCGGGTCGCGGTCAAAAAGTTTGGGAAACTCTGCCTTAGGGGTTATTACTGTTCCATCCAGTAAAGTTTTCGTAGAACGATTGTTCTCACAGTTAAATTATGTTATGAACCCCAGAAGACCAAATGTGTGCGAAAATAATGTAGAAATGTTATTGCATGTTGCTTTTAACGAAAATTAATAAATTATTAATTCTTAATACTATATTTCTTTATAGATTTCACGATTGCTACAGTAACGATTTTACTGTTTTACCTAGTTAGGGTGAAAGAAATAAAACGTATTTAACAGTCCAACAGTGCATTTTTGCTTCATAATTATTTAAAATGATGAGGTTAAAAAGTAACTTAAAAACACAAGATCATTTTATTTTTTATAATTCTTGAAACATGCAGAAATAGTACGCCCTGGGTGGTAATTTAGTTTCAATAGAATCGATCAATATTAATAGATTCATCAATCAAAGTCTGCTAGCCAAAAATATGTATTTGACAAATTATACCCTTCTAATTTTGCCGCCAGTTCGAATTTATAACCCTTAAGGGTTGTAAATTAAAACTGACCCGATTTGGGTGCATGCGACATGATTTCGGTTAAACGGCACTCATTTTGTGTGCATAGTGCCAAGTCTGGAATATTTACTAAAAATTGTAGTATTCAAAAATTATTTTTGATATAATATTCTTAATTTGTAATTTAATAATGTCTTATTTTAATTTAATAAATTTAAAATTTCTTAAGCATATTAACAACTGCCAACTAGTATTTGCCCATATGCTCTAGCGGTCATATACGACCTCATATACGGTTATATGACACCTTCAAAATTTTCAAATATTTTTTAATGGCAGTCAACTTATTAATAAATTGATTCTGAAAAATTTAAAGGTAATTAATAGAAATATTATAAAGATTTAATCAATATAAATTTATAATTAAATAAAACCTAGTTAATGAAAATTTTTAACTAATTAATTTTAAGGCTCGACTAATGGATGAAAAATTCTATTGTATTTTGTATTATATTTTGCATTTGTTTCAGTAAAAAAATATAAAAATTAAATATATTGAATGAAAACTTTAAAGTTGTTTACCATTTTTAAGAAATTTATTTTGGATGATGCTAATTAACGTTGTAAATATTTTGTTTAAATATTTATATTTTTAGCTTTAAATTTTTAGTCATTCTAAAATTATTTAATTAAAATATTTAATTACAATGAAATCGTCAAAATCAATGATTAAAAAAGTGATCAGTAATGAAGAGTCCGAAAGTGATTTTGAGTCAGATAATGAAATTCAAATATCTGATGAAGAAATGGACGATTATTTAGAAGGTGTTGAAAGTATTGATGAAGACGACGATGAAGAAAGTGTTGTAATTATTAATAAAAACGACGATGAAGAAAGTGTTGATGAAGATGAAGAAAGTGTTGATGAAGATGACGAAAGTGTTGAAAGTATTAATCAAGATGAAGTTGAAAAACATGACAAAAGTCTTAAAAAGAATATTAATGAAGAAGAATCAGATGCAAGCGATTCTGATAGTATGTTACCAGAAGTTGAAAGCTATATAAAATCTCAACAAGATTCGAAAATCTTAATGAGAAACAAAGAAAGGAAACTTAAATTACAAAATCAGTTAGAAAAAGAAAAAAGATCTTTAAAAGCACTTGAAATGAAAAAAGAAAAAGTAATATTAAAACTATTTTATCAAGAAATTAAATTATTATTCAGAATAAGCAAGATGAATGTTTGAATGAAATTAAGGATAACTTTATGAATATTATTGATTCATCTGACAATTCCGACGGAGAACACAATTCAGGAGTCATTGATTATTTCCCCAAATCTGACGAAGAATCAACAGATAATGAATCCGTCGGTGAACGATCTAATAATGATTATCACGACGATCAATCAGAAAACCAACAGTCAGAATGCGAATCAGATTCAGAATCTTCACTAGACGAATACGAGGCGAAAGATCGGAATATATGTTCTGTAGGAAATATGAAAGGTATTTTTTTTTGAAATTTTTGATGGGATTTCATTTCTATATTAGAATTTGAGGCTCGGGAAATGAGACACAAGGCGAAAGTCCCGTCGAGATTTAATCTAATTGCCATGAAAAGCAGACTCGGCAAGAAACGCCAGCAGAAAACGACAATCAGTCAATATAAAGAAATGAAAAAGTTGAAAAAAGTCTATTAAATAAATCATTTCGAGTTTTTTCCTCATTTTTAACATATATATAAATATATTGATTTTTATTAAATATTGATTACTACCCCAACCGGCAATTGATTATCATCAAATGGCCATTGATTTGCATATTTAACAATATAAATATTAACTTATGATAAATGTGTGTGTGTGTGTGTGTGTGTCATAGCCAGAAGGGACATTGAATTAGCTAGGTGACATTAAATTGGCTATTACACTGTAGAAAGATAGAAAAAATCGCTGTTGGAAGAAAAATAAATAAATACATACAAACACGGTTCACAAAATTTCTATAATAAAAAATACACACTATAGGACATTGATTTATCATGCGGACATTCAATTGGCTAAATATTTTCAATTTAAAATTAATTAATTATAAAAAAATATACAAGAATGTCAGAAACTTCATCAGAATCGACTATTTCATTTCATGAAATTCATAGATGAACGCTCTTCAATACATGGACAAAGAAGAGATTCGGTAGATCACGAGTAGGCAATAGAATTTATAACAATATACCAACAAATCGAGGTCCCAATATCCAAAGATGAGCTAATCCATTTACAATAATATATCTTCATTGACTATTCAAATAGAAAAATTGCCATATAATCCATTTTTGAACCCCATCGAAAGTGTTGAGCAAAATTAAAAATGGGGTAAGTTCTAAAGTTTCTTCGGCTGATGGATTTNTTATGATAAATGTGTGTGTGTGTGTGTGTCATAGCCAGAAGGGACATTGAATTAGCTAGGTGACATTAAATTGGCTATTACACTGTAGAAAGATAGAAAAAATCGCTGTTGGAAGAAAAATAAATAAATACATACAAACACGGTTCACAAAATTTCTATAATAAAAAATACACACTATAGGACATTGATTTATCATGCGGACATTCAATTGGCTAAATATTTTCAATTTAAAATTAATTAATTATAAAAAAATATACAAGAATGTCAGAAACTTCATCAGAATCGACTATTTCATTTCATGAAATTCATAGATGAACGCTCTTCAATACATGGACAAAGAAGAGATTCGGTAGATCACGAGTAGGCAATAGAATTTATAACAATATACCAACAAATCGAGGTCCCAATATCCAAAGATGAGCTAATCCATTTACAATAATATATCTTCATTGACTATTCAAATAGAAAAATTGCCATATAATCCATTTTTGAACCCCATCGAAAGTGTTGAGCAAAATTAAAAATGGGGTAAGTTCTAAAGTTTCTTCGGCTGATGGATTTACCAGACAGATTTACCTTCAATGAATGATTTACTGCAATATCCCAAGCAGTTAACGAGGAACTTCGAAAACCAGATCATAATAATTTCAAAAATCATATTAATAATCATATTAAAGATTCTTCCCTAAATACTTAAATGTATATTATAATAAATAAATAAATATCTTACTTCTTTATTCATTATTTTAACAAAAAATCTTAAAATTAACTAAAATCCAAAACAAAGCTTATTTGACATAGCTAAATGAATGTCTCATTTATGATAATCAAATGCGCTTTGGTGTAGCTAATTTATCCTGATTCAAATGCGTATCTTATTTATATTTGAGTTTCTAGTCGGATTCGGTGGAGCCGTTCAATTCTCAATTTAATAAAATCTAGAAATGAAAACGGGCCCAAAATTAACATACAGAAAAAGAATTTTGAACGTTAAATTTGACTAACTAAATCTTTACTTGAAAACTGCTATTTTTGTTTTAATGGATAATCTGTAGAATACAGGAATACCTCGAACAGTACGGTTAAATTTACGGCTTAGTACCCCTATTAAGACATAGTTATTAATACATAGTTATTCACAGCAGCCGCTATTCAATGATAGTTTTATGTTTGTAGGCAAATATAACTGCGGGAAAAAAGTTTCAGAAAATGATTGTAAATATTTTTTTAGTAATAATTTTGGGCCCCCTATAGCTGGTGGGCCCTCGCAACGCAGGGTCCTGTGTCCACTAGTTACGCCACTGACCTAATTTATCACAAATTGAATTTTATTTTTATAACAAATATTGATATAATTTCGAATTTTCTTTTCCAAATTGACTCGTTTTATATTAGAACTATCCTTGACAAAATTGGATGTAAATTGATGCCGTGTATAGTATAATCAAAAGTAATTTACTTGATTTTATATTTTTACAATGAAATATTTTTGATCTTTAGAATTAATTAGATTTGATACATCTTATAGTCGAAATTTTTTTCATTAAATACGTTATTCGCAGCAAAAGGCTTAAATTATCACTTTATTATTTTACTTTTATTTAAGATGTTATAGGTAGGCAATGAAGGATATCAATTAATAAAGTTGAGAAATATTGACTTAAAAGTGTAATGCTGAGTGTCGGTGACCATAAGTTAAAGAAAATTGATCTTTATTGTGGCGAAATCGGTCGAATATCAGTTAAGAGTAAAAATATGGTCATTTTAAAGAATAGAAATTTTATTGGATGGATATTAAGAAGAATTTAATCTTCCAATGGATCAAATCGGTTAAAAATGAATTGTACAGTAATATAGAATCTTTAAGTTATCCGAATCTAAGGGCGCTCAACTTATTCCTGTTTTCACATGACTAAAATCCACTTTAGCAGTGTGTAGATAATAAACTTGTGTATTGTGTGTTCGCGTGTTCAATTCGAGTGTATATGTAAAAGATTTCGAGCGGGTAATATCAACTCACACCATAGTATGAGGGATAAACCATAGAGAAGCAGATCTCCCAAGGTTCGTGTCATTAAAATATAGAGTAAAGGGACCAAACGGAAGTCGGACAGAGGCCTTTTATTGGAAGCCCACGAACTCATTGGAATGCTAGACGATTATAATGTACAGAAGTACACTAACTTCTTGAGTGTGTTCCCCCATACTATAAATTACCAAATTTGGTCACTGAACGGGTCAAACAAATTATTGTATTTTGGGTTGCGTCGGAAACGACACGAATGTGTAAAATGTGGATTACCTGTGACCCACCACTAGTTGTCAGTCATCATTTCAAAGAAGGAAGTTAAGCATGTCTTTTGTGAATTATTTATTTAAAAATACAATGAATAAATGACATTTTTAGTGGGTTAATTTGTCATTGTGTAAAAGATTTAATGTATAGAGTATGATACTTAGTGAAAAAAAAGGGTTGCTTAGAGCATGTATATAGGTCAGTACTTGGTTGTTAGTACCCTAGTTTTTAGTATCTGTTTGTTGGTACTTAGTTGAAAGTACATGGCTGTAAGTGGTTAGTAACTGGCTATTGGTAGCTAGTTTTTGGTTCTTATTTGTTAGTACAGAGTTGTTGGTAGTTAGTCATTTGTACTTGATTATAAATATCTAGTTGTTAGTAATTCGTTGTTGGTACCTGGTTTTAAATATATGGTAGTTGGTATCTCGTTGTTGGTACTGTTGAGGTTCTCAAATCTCAACTTGATGGTCCTATATAAATAAGAACACAAACACTAGTTCAAAGACTTTATTTGTCAATGACAGTTATATACAAAAAAAAATCACCTTTTAAACAAATTATATAATTGTTTTATTTAATCTTTCTTATTATGTTCTCTTTGTTATATCTCTACTTTCTATGGCCTGAGCTAGGTTATGTAATTTTTGTATGCTCTAAATCAGGGGTGGCCAAGGCGTCGACCGCGTGACAATTTCTAGTCGCCCGCCTATCTAATATCTACATATCTCTGTCATTTCGGGAATCAGCTGCTAAGCGCACGTGCGACTGAGACGACGCGCTACAAAGCCGAAGCTAGCCGATTATCGACGATAGTCTCTTTCTAAAAGCTGACACGCATACTTATCGTCGGGTATAACCATTCCGTGGGCAGTGGTGTAACAAGAGTTGACTTTTAGGTTATAAGAGCTCGCGGGCGACCGTAGCGCAGTTTTACAAGTGACACTCCGCTACAATTCACTACATTTAAATCTGCATGCAGTGTCATTACTCATCAGTGGTCCGCTCGTCAGTGTATGGTTCAGTTACGACGTGTTAGTATCGAACCCAACGAAAGTTATCAATAGTAACACTAGGTGTCATTTCATGTAAGATTCAGCTTTACAAAAGCTGCTTTAATTATAATATTTTATTTTATTGATAAAAAAAATAGATTTATTTTAGTTCCATTATTTGACCCATAATGAGTTATCCGATCATAAATTCAAAAAAGCCGAAAATATATCATTATAATGATAAATGGGAACAGGAATTTTTTTTTACGATGAAATATGATAAATGTAAAATAAATGTAACCTGGGACTGAGTTACAGAAAGCAAAAGTGCAACAATTAATGAAACAATTATCTAACCAACAGTTATTTCTTTTGAGATCAAGTATGAAGTCGAAGACAGCTACCATGGACTCATTCAAGGTAGCTGAAATTTTATTAAAACATTTGAAGACGGCGAAATATGGAAGGAGAATTTTTATTTCAAAATTTTAAAAATATATCTGAAATAAAGAAATGTCACTGTCGCGAAACATCGTTATTCGTAGAACATAAATGATGAGTAAAAATTTAGAAATTCTGAAAGAAAATATTAATGAATGCAGGTTTCTATCCTTACAATTCGACGAATCAACGGATGTCACTGTTACCGCACAGCTATGTGTATTTATTCGAATGTGTTTCCATGATGTCTTTTAGAGAAGAATTGTTAACAATTTTACCGACGAAGAGACAAACGAGAGGTCAAGATATATATAATTCGTTTAAAATTTTCATCAATAAAACAGAATTTCCAATACATAAACTGGTGTCGATTACGACTGATTAAGCTCCTGCTATGGTTGGGAATCATAATGGGTTCATAACTCTATAAGAATGATGATGATATTCCAAGTTTTACTAACTACCATTGCATTATCCATCAGCAGGCTTTGTGCTCAAAGATATTAAATTCAGACGATGTGATGAATGTCACATTCAAAATAGTTAATTCTATTCGTGGAAACAGTTTGCAAAGACGCAGATTTAGAGCATTACTAGAGGAATGTGAATCTGTTCTCGGGTAATTACTGTTACACACAGATGTAAGGTGGTTAAGCTGTGCTAAGTTTTTAAAAAGATTCTTGGATCTTTTACCTGAAATAAAAGAGTTTATGGCAACTCTTAATAAAACATATCCTCAATTGGAAGATGATAAGTGGGTGCGTGATCTTGCTTTTCTCTCTGACATAACAGGAAAACTAAATGAATTAAATTTGCAACTTCGAGGATAGAATAAAACATTGACTGACATGGTTAGCGACGTGAATGCATTCAAGGGAAAACTTTATCTCCTAGAAGCACAATTGAGGAGAGGGGACTTTAAACAATTTGAAAATATGGCAGTTAAATCTACAGATAGAAGCTCACTGGAATATGATCAATATGCTAATAAGATGTCTCTTTTACGAAATGAGTTTAATAGAAGATTTAAAGATATTTCAAAAATAGAAGATATAATATCATTCATGTCATTCCATTCAATGATGAAATTCAAATAGAAGAAATATCAATAAAATTAAAAGAATTTCTAGATGTGGACCAAATACTAGTTGAAAATGAAATCCTTAACTTAAAATGCGACAAATTTTTGAAATCAAGAACTTGTTTTCAAAAAAGTTATTGGAATTTACTCTGTAAAGAAAAATATCCATGTTTGTGGAGATGTGCGGCATATTTAACAACTTTTTTCGGTTCTACTTACCTCTGCGAAACAACATTTTCTACCATGAATGCAATCAAAACAAAAAATAGCTTCCGTTTGACAGATGATCATTTGGCAGCATGTCTACGAATAGCTGTAAGTACATATGAACCATAATATGATAAACTTGCCGAAAATATGAATGTAAAGTTTCCAGCGCGTCCTCTGATACGACCTAAATAATACAAGTTCATATTTACAAGCACATTGTTTGAATTAATAAAAATAAAATAAAAGAACATAATGTTTTATTTATAAATTATTTTTATGTTTGTGTAATAATCATTAATTTCTGTTATTAAAATAACTTAATATTGAATATGTATTGATATTATCTATGTTTATATGAAATTTAAACTTATTTTTTCTATAAATTACTACTTTTCGATGTTAGTCGAACGCCATAAAAAGTTTGGCCACCCCTGCTCTAACTTATATTGCAATATCAATTTCTGAATTTGGAATTCTTCTTGAAAGCTTTTATTTTAGGGTGATTTGACTAAGAAATCAGTCTGATTATATATGAAATTTCTGTTGACATTCCACTTCGAGTGTCAATACATTTTATTTTGTCAAAATAAAATTTCTGTTCTTTTTTTTTAATTAAATGCATCTAATGCAATCCAAAAAAAATAAACAGAAGAAAAAGTGCAGAAGAAAAACAAACAAAAAACATTTTTTTCTGAAAATTGAATGCACTAAAAACAACAAACAAAAAAAATGATTTCATTGATCTTGCGTTTAGCAATAATTTGTCCTTCACGGTTGGTCATTAAAGAAAAATAGCAACTGACAAATTAACTCTCTCTCTTTTCAATTCGCTCATTTTTGCATGTGTTTCTCCGTCGAATTGTGCAAATGTGCAATAATAATAATAATATTAAAAAGAAAGTTTGAAGACTATAAATCAGTTTATAGTCTTCAAACTCTATTTTTAACACTAGGACGGCCGGAAATATTTTATACCTTGGAAGGCCAAACCGGTCAATTTGACCGGTGCACATATGCTCCTTATTTTCATGCTGAGATTTCTATGATGCAACTCATTTAGCAATACTTTCTTTGTGCTACTAACACGCTTTCAAAATTTAACTATTTTTATTCTAACAGTAGTTAATTTATTAAACTACTTACAACAATGAAATAAAAATATTTGTTTAGCTGACACAAAGCTACACTATTTTAAACATTGTCTTCGCGTTTATTCAGACTGGTATGTATTATCATTATCATTATTTATCATTATCAGTTTTTATCATTATTTTAGAATCAAATATGCCAACTAAAAGAATTGCTGCTCAACGTGCTTTACAGAAGCTATGGAATATTGACGCTGCTCTCTCCGAAGATGAAGATCAGCCTATGGGATGTGATGATGAGCCCGAAAGAAATGATTCTGACGAAGAGTTACATGAATGGAACTCTGATGATAATGGAAGTTCGTTAGAAAGTGACAATGAGTCAGTCAATAGCTCAATTTCTTCATTAGAAAATCAGCTTTTATCTGGCAGGGATGGCACTCTTTGGAATCAAGTAGAAAACAATCACGCTATTAGTGTTGGCAGATTCCCTGCGCACAATATTTTTAGTGGAACACCTGGTGTGAAAGCTTTTGCAAAGCGCAAAATTGACTCACCCCTGAGCGCTTGGCGCTTGATAGTCTCTGAGGGAATGCTGAAGTTAATTCAAAAATACACAATTATGAAAGGAAAAGAAGCTTCGTCAGACTGGTGTATCAGTTCAAGAATTAGATGCTTTTCTTGGATTGCTGTATCTCCGTGGTGTGTTAGGCTTTCGCCGACATTCTATCAATTCAATCTGGTCATCTCAATTTGGATCTCCTTACTTCAGAGAAGTCATGTCTCGGAACCGCTTCCGTGAGATACTGCGCTTTCTTCGTTTTGATGAACAATGTTCTCGACGTCAAAGAGTAGAACAAGATAAATATGCCCATTTTCGTGAAATATTTGACTTGTTTGTTTCAAACTGTCTTCAAGTTTATACTCCTAATCCCTTCCTTACTGTCGACGAGCAACTTTTGCCGCTAAAAAATAGGTGTTGCTTCATCCAATTTATGCCAAATAAGTCTGATAAATTCGGTATCAAATACTGGATTCTCAGTGATGTCAAAACCAAATTTGTCATCAATCAAATGCCATATTTAGGGGCTCACGATAGAAACGAACGCTGTGGATTACGGCTGGGTGATTTTGTAGTCAGGAAACTAATGGAGCCATTTTTCAATAAAGGATACAATGTCTGCACTGACAATTTCTTTACAAGTCTCTCACTAGCTGAACATCTCCTTGTAAATCGAACAACATTGGTTGGTACTGTAAGATTAAATTCACGCTTTTTATCATCAGCTCACTTGGAGAAAAAGCCTCTTTTTGAATCGACTCATTTATCGTGTCAAAACACTGTCACTGTTTCCTATCAAGGCAAATCGGACAAGAAAGTCATTGTCATGTCAACATTCCATTCTACTGCTAGTGTGAGATCTGACGAAAAGAGAAAGCCTGAAATGATACACTTTTATAACAAAAATAAGACAGCTGTAGATACCATGGATAGCATGTTGCGTTTATACAGCAGTAACATTGTCATAACAAATCCGGAGCTATATGCCATGTATGTAGTAAAGTTTACTGTGGAAAACATTCCCAAATGACTGTTAAATGCTTCGGTTGTGTGTAAATTATATTTGGTTTTATATTTTCTAGTATGTAAGATGATTATGTGTGACTTTCTTGTGTGTTTCAAGATACCGGTCAAATTGACCGGTTCGGCCTTCCATGGGGATGGCCTCATTATCTCAGTCGTGACAAATGCTATAATTGAAGCTTTGATATGCACAACAAGTTCACTAAAAATGAATAATTGTCACAAAATATGAGACGTTAATTCCTTTTCGTTTTCTCACAAAATAAAAATGAAATTGCTTAACGGTCAAAATAACCGCTCTGGCCGTCCTAGTGTTAATAAATTCAATGGAAAATATAATCAGTGGTGAAATTGGAAGAAAAAAATGTTCTTATAATAATAATAATAAGAAGAAGAAAAAGTAACAACTAACAAATAATAACGCTCAGAAAATTAAAATAAGAATATATTAGTATTATTCATAACTTTAAATAGAATTGTAAATGAGTTTATTTTTAATATAAGATATCACTAAGAATCAATAAATCAATAAAAATAAAATATATAATTACAGCTTAATAATATAAATAAATAAGTTGATCAATCACATCCAAATTGTTAATAATCAGAATATAATAATGTTTTTCGAATTAATCACATATATACTATTGATTATTGTCCACATGTATATTTATTCTATATTTATCTGTCCTTATTATGTAGTGTTACAGTTTTAAAATCTTCAGTGTTCGTCCATCTTCTAACAGTACTATTTATTATTATTATTTACAAAAATTTATTACATAAAACTTTGCAATAAAAATTTCATTACTTTTTTAAAATACTCAGATGACGCCGATTCTTAAAAAATATCATACATTAATTAAAAATTGTTACTGTAGTTTACTTTAATTTATTTATTTTTTTAATTATTACCCTAATTTCTTATAAGACCTCGATTGTTTAAAATATCTTACCTTAGAAGAAATAACTCAGTCGTTTAAATAAAGCGAGAAAACAACGTAGGGAAAATGCAAAAAGTTCAAATTGAAAAAAAAGAGTGAAAAAATACAAGAAATAATATAAACGCATATAAAATAAAATAAGAGAGTAAAGAAAATATAATGGGAAATGAGATTAAGAAACTAAAAATGTAAATAAGATAATAATTAAAAATTATAAAACGACAAAACGAAAAATACAGAAAAACACTAATTAAAACAAAAAAAATCAATGATTGAGAAAATGTAAAAATACAAATACAAATGATATCTTAGAGATGGAAAAAATATAAGAAAGCCAAGGTAAATAAACGAACTATCAGTATAAACGTTTCAGAGGAAAAGTTTGTGAAAATATGGAAAATTAAATTTCGAAAAGTGGCAGAAAATGCTCGAAAAAGAAATCACAGAGAAAGAATAATTAATAAAAAGAATAAGTGATTAAGGGTAAGAGAAGAAGTAATAAAAATTTCTGAGCTCCCACAAGAAAATACATAGTAAACTCGGTAGAGGGCAATCCTACCTGAGTTAAAGCAAATAGTATATATATATATATATATATATATCCGATTGGAAAAAACAAACTAACAAACTAACAAACTCAACACAAATACAACTCAAAAAGAAAACCTTCACGAAAACTCAAAAATTCCACGAAAACACTACAAAAAATTCGGAAAACTACAAGAAACTCAGCAACACTACTACGAAAACCTACGAAAACACTATTACTGAAAACTACGAACAACAAATTTCAAAAAACTACAAAAACTATGAAAGTTTAAAGAAAAGAGGTCAAAACAACAGATCCCGAAAGTCAATTTATATTAAATATCATAAAAAATGAACGAGGAATAAATGAGAAGGAATATTCAAATGAATTTCAAATGAATCAAATCATAAATTATAGCAAGGATATGTAGGTCCCGGATCGAAGGATCACTCATTCAAAGATTCCTACTTTTATTGTTTTAATTAACTAAATGAATTTAACAATATTTCAATTTCAGCGAACTTTTATATAGATCATGGCTTAAATGCGATGTTCATAAAAAGAAGGACGAAAGGGGAATCCAAAATTGTTTTGGGCAGACCAAAGGCAATGCAATTCAAGCATTATAAATGAAATTTTGAAATAGCACCAGCGATGATATTTGAAAGGAAGTTTCAATTTCTTTTTTTTGTTTCTTTTTTTCTTTCGTTTAAATTTTATGAAGTTAATATTTATTTTTTAAACAAGTTTCTGTTATTGTACTAATGATTCGAATAACCTATGCTAGAATTTTTAAATTAATGACATGCACAATACACATCAAGTAATCTTTAACGGACGGATACCCGAAAGTAGTTAAATTTACTCCTGGTGGGCATTGTCGATATAGATAAATCTTTATGAATTATTAATAATAATTATTGCCCAATAACTCTGATGCATATTTGAACTTTTATTTTTTGGTTATTTTGAATTCAAATTTAGATTAGGAAAGGACCTTTTGAAGGGATGAATTTGAAAAGAAAAGCCGAAAGAAATGCTATTTAGGAGCCCAAAGAATGATTGAGAGTCAGGAAGAGCTCGAATAAAGCTTCCATCTTACATTGTCAATAATATTTAAAATAAAATATTGATATTAAATCGCATTTATGCTCCATTGTTTCACAGTAATTCATTTTTTATAATTTGAAATCAGGCGAATTTATACTAAAAATAAAGTAGAATAATCAAGAGTTTAATAAGTAAATACTTCCTGTTAGGCAAATAGAGTCCGAATAATTCAACCGAAATGATTCCGACGAGTGGCGTAACTAGTGGACGCAGTAACCCTGCGTTGCGGGGGCCCACCAGCTATAGGGGGTCCAAAATTATTATTAAAAAAATATTTACAATCATTTTCTGAAACTTTTTTCCCTCATTTTTATTTGCCTACAAACATAAAACTATCATTGAATAGCGGCTGCTGTGAATAACTGTGTATTAAACTTTAACCGAAAAATTTAAGTGGAAATATTTTACAATGCGCGGGGGCCCAAATTTTGAAGTTCCGCCACTGATTCCGACATTAATGAACAATTTTGTAGATAATAAAAATCAATAGAAATATGTTGGCTTCAAGATGAGAAATAGGGACAGCTAAAAATTTAATGATTATTTATTACTAACAATTAAATCAAAAATATTCATTATTTATGATTATGTTGGATTGCTTATTATGGATGGTAGTATTAATACCATCAGCGTTTTAAATTTAAATAAATATGGCACAAGAGCTGCCTGCATATGCCACTAAAATCCCAACAGACCCGTAAGGGCCTTCATTCAAAACCATTCTATGGCCATCAAATATTGATATCAATCTGTCAGAAACTATGTTGTAGCATGGCACAAGAGGCCGTCTGCTTACAACCCTAATTTCCCGAAAGATATCTGTCAACGGGCCTTAATTCCTACCCACTCGACTTATTTCAGAACAGAACGAAGGATTGCTCCAGGCATTCCAGCGGATCTATCCATTAGCCAGTTGGCTACTCATATTTTTTGGGCTGTCTCTGAAAAATATGGTAGAATTTTAAAGAAATTGCATAATAAAAAGAACAAAAAATATTTAATTCGAGCATTAAAATTTATTTAACTTAAAAATTAATTTACACAAAACAAACTTACCACAACTGCATAATATTCATAAGAATCAAAAACTGAGAGTAAGTTAACAAAAAGTTGAAAAAATGAATTTTTAATTGGTATTTATACTGACTTTAGTTGTCCGCCTACGCATTTGATACCACTATATCCAATTACTATACACATACACGAGTGCATGCATTTCACATTTAATTGTTTCTTTTAAACAATCGAATTATTCAACAATTTATTTTTTATTTCATTGTATTATCTTTATATCAATATTAATTTTAATTAATTTATTTTTTTAAAATAATTTTTTCCTGTTCTTTTTCTTAAATTCTGCACTATTTACCATAGCTCCTTCGTATGTAAATACGAGACATAACATCCCTAATTAATCTTTTATATTATTAATTATTTATTTTATTTATTATTCTTTTATTTTCGAGTTAGCACCTTTGCAAATGCGTTATTTCTCTCGTAACTATGTGGATGATTGCATCTTCTTGCGTTTCTCAATTTTATTATACGTGTTTTATTTATTCTCACTGTGTTGTGTACTTAAGAATCAATAGTACGTAAGCGCCGTCGTATGGAAGCTACACAGTTCCGCCCCGAATGTGTGCGAAAATAAAATTAAAGATAGAGTCCATGGAAAAATCTCGGGACGAGGATCAGGAGATCATACGTAATCTCAATATTACGATCTTTGAGGAGGCTCAAAGAATTTTAGAGATGCGAGCGGGAGCCCACATAGTGCTGGAGTCAGTAGAGTACTGACTTACTCTGAGAATGAGCTCTTCCCTTCAATCGCGGCGCTGATCTAGAAAATACCAACTGCTCCCACAATTAAAAAAAGGCCATTAAGCTGATGCCAAGAAAATCAGAAAGTAAGTGCTTCCGAGAGTTGAAAATGAGCACCAATGTGACTCCGAAAAAATGAACTATTTTATTACAATTATTCCTTTTAGCTTGTTTATTTATGTAAATAAAGTTGCTAACTATCGTTATAATTGGAATTTGGTTGTTTGAATGAGAAAGTAAAATTCGATTAAATGCGAAGAACGACTTCATTTAGAAATTTCTCATATTAAAGATAACAATAAATAAACATTTCTAAACAATAACCTTCGCACCTGGAAGTCAAGAGATTGATAATATTAGAATAAAAAGAAAATTGAGTTCATCGTAAAAGTATAATAAATATAAAGATCCTATACCTTTTTACATTAAATAATAATTGCTAAAATATGAAATACATAATTTTCATAAATTTTTAACAAAATTACAAGCGATTTTTTAAAGGTTTTTGAAATATCCTTTATTTATTGCCCATTACACATATATAAGCACATAGTCACTTTTCTACCCGGAAACTATGTGTGTGTGGCTTATATATATATATATATATATATATATATATATATATATATATATATATATATATATATATATATATATATATATATATATATATATATATATATATATATATATATATATATAATATTAAAACTATATAATGTTTGTGTATTTAATCCAACTGCGACCTGCTTCTAAAGTTTATTTGACCTACATAACTTTGATTTGACATACTTAATTTGATTAGTTACAATTTCTTCACAAATCATAATAACAAATAATAATTAACAAATAAAGTATATTTAAATAACCTAAAGTCTCATTTCTATTATTAAAACAACTATAATTAATAAAAATTAATTATTGAACATCACTTGATTTAACCTACATTAAAACTGAAGAGTGTAAATAAAATTTGATCTATCATTTGATGTATTATAAAATTTGAGTTGACTTACACAAAAATACTAAGAATTTTTGGCGGAAAATCCTCAGCAAGAAGAGGATTGATCCAGTGGTGGCCAATCCATCTACTCAACTACTTTATCGAAACTTCAACATTTTCTTTTCACAATTTTGTAACACAAAAAAATTTGGCCTAAAATCTATAAAATTATGACCAAAATCCGTCTGTATATATCTGTATATTAATTTTTATTAATTGCGACTCATTGATGGATTTTGTTTAAATAATATAATTTAATAAATTTTGACATTAATTATTACAAAAACCTTTATTAAATTTTCCATAATTTTAAATTTATTAGAAATGGCTTATTCAAAATTAGAAAGTGTTTGGCAGATAATGAGACATAATTATGAAAGTGTAACAGAAATCGATCATGAAATGTTATGCCTACTGTGCAAAAAGTTATTGATAAATGCTCGCTGTGCTCCATGTGGCTGCAGGTTTTGTCTCAATTGTATTTCAGAATTTCTAGGAGGTGATAATAAAATCTGTCCAGGTAGCACTGAGGAATGCAAATTGGAAATGCTTAATTTGGATGGAAATATTGTTGTGGATCACGCAATGAATATTAAATTATCAAAATTAAAAGTGAAATGTCCAGAAATGTCTTGTGATTATATTGATGAAATAAGGAAAATAGAAGATCATTCACGGATGTGCAAATATCGGTCGGTTGCATGTCCATATTCGAATATTGGATGTGATAAATGCATTTTATCTCATGATAAAGTTGCGGATCATTTGCAATCTGAAATATTGATGCATACAAAACTATTGGTGGATTTAGTTGGGAATTTCAATAATGAAATGGGGATAATGAAGGCCAATAATAATGAATTGAGCACACAGAATCAATTATTGCGAGCTGAAATCAACGAATTGAAATTGGATGGCGAGAGAAGACAAGTAATATTCAATATTTCATTTAGTATGGATAAATGATGAGAATTCAGGAGGAAATTGCTGACTTGCAGAGGAAATATGATGAGAAATCCGTCAAAATTGATCAGCTGAATGCAGATATAATTTGTTTGAATGGTGAAAATGTTGCGATGAGAGAAAATATGGATAAATTGATTTCAGGCGAGGAAAAGAATCGAGTTTGTCAATAAATTGCAATATTGATTTGATTGATATTTGGGTTATTATTATTATTCAGATTGAAACTGTTGAATTGCAGAGGAAATGTGCTTGATAAAGGCGAGGAAATGGAATTATTGAAGGAAGACATTCTGGCTTTGAGGAATGTAGATTTTCACAATGCTAATCAAATGAGAGAAAATAAAGAAGTAAAATAATAAATTTCTGATTGAGAAATGAATAAAAATAAAAATTTCAGAAAGAATTAATTGATAAAATTGATCAAATGGAAAAGAAACACAAAATTGATCTGACGGAAATAACAAATCAAATCGATAAATCAATGGGAAATGTCGACAGGAAATTATTGGAAATGGCAGCCAATCAAAATCAGCTGATTAATGGAGAATTTGTGTGGAAGCTCGATAAATTCACTGATAAAATGGCAGATGCTAAAAATGGAATCAATAAGGCAATTTAACAGCGAATCATTTCTCACATATGCAAATGGTTATACAATGTGCTTGACTGTGTATCCTGATGGTCTTGGTATTGGTGAGGGCACTCATTTATCTGTGTTCTTTTGCTTGATGCAGGGTGATTATGACGGCATATTGGAATGGCCATTCAAGCATTCTGTCACACTGGCATTGATCAATCAGCGCACCCGACTGGCGCATATCAGTGAGACATTGGAATATGACAATGATCCAGATTATGAAGAATTCTATAAGCAACCAACAGATAGAAATCGTGGATTGGGATATCCCAAGTTTATAAGCCTGGAAGAATTATCGAGCAATCCAGATCTGATGCGTAACAATGAGATATTTATCAAATGTTCCATTGACATTGCTCGTGATTGAATTATATTTGATTATCAATAAATTTGTTCATTTCTTTTTTAATTTAAATGAAATTTAATAAATTAAAAAAAAGAAAGCTTGCAGGAATTGTTAAAATTCTTAAAGCAGTAAAAGAATTGAGAAATGGACAGAATGTATTGAATTATTTGGATATTTTATTTGTGATTAATTAATAATTTAAATGAAATAAAGTTTCTTTTTTATATTTATTTTCCTATATTACTCATTTCTTGCTGTTAATCATATTTCATTTGGTACTTTTTGAATGAATCAAGTGAGCACAAGAATGAATTTGGAATTATGAACGTGGGAGAGTAAATTTTGATAAAATATAATAATTATTTAATATGGGACTACACAAAAGTATTGTTGAACATTTGATACGGAAATTGCTAAATGATTTAACATAAATTATAATTGTATAACAATATATCGCAGTCAGGTAATTTTTATGTTTTCATGCTTTACTAATTGAGTAATTTTACAAATATTGCCTTACTCTAACTGAGTGCTTCTTAATCGACAATACACAACTTTGATCTAACAGGTGTGAGAAAATTTTAAAAATGGAGAACTAATTTAAATTTATAAAGTAGTATCACCCAAGCTCACAAACAGTTCTCATCACTTTGCTAGGTCTAAGTGGTGGGTTACGAGTAGAAAAACACTTTATTTTCATGCTTACTCCTATCCACACTTTTAACTTTAATCCTCCCTCTTCGTAACTACGCATAATTATTTTAAGTTAACCACTAAATGCCTGTTGCAAGGTGAGAAACATTACAAGGACTGCTAATACCCTGACGCGCCTCTGGATTCATGAGCTGACCACAGAAGGAATAGCGCCCTATCCCCCATAATCATAGTTGTTTATAATACCTCTCTGTCCTCGATTTTCATTTAGATCTCTGTGTCTTGACCTTTTACATAACGAAGCGAAATTTGAAGATGCTAAAATAAGAGATTATATGAATGGCGGTTTAAGTTGAAATACTACGATCATGTAAACGAAATGTATCGATTTGATTCATAGTTGAAACGATATTTGTTTTAAGGAACTTTTTCGTCGATTTATTCTATTAGCAGTTATATCTGTGCTTTTAAATTATTTCGAAACAATAAAATATATCTTTGACTCCCACATAATGGTTTTACTAAGTTTATGATATTTACGATACTTTCTTTTGCTCCTCTATTTTCTTTAATTTGTTGGGGTTCGTATAAAATAAGTTGGAATGTGCAAAACATTAAATGTGAAAATCAATAAAATGCAAAACCTATAAAAATCTAAAATTAATTGAAAATTTGAAAAAAATCAAAATTATGTATTCTAGGGGAAATTGGTATGTACGGATAGCGAACATTGAGACGAACACATACACATTACAATGAAACCAATGGGAGGTCCCCAGAAAATATATTCAATAAATACAAATTAATTAAAAATAAATGAATAATTTATCAGGTATGTGAGAAGCCCGAGCCATGTAGAAAACCCGACACGTGTGGGAAACCCGAGCGGTAAACAAGTGGATAATATAATTCGGCTTCCTTTCAAAATTATTAGTTTTAAATTAGCGAAATAATGTCTTTGAACAATTATGTTGTTTATCGAAATTTTTATCAATGCTAATTTAATTATGCGAGTAAGTGGAATGAGTAGCAATATAAAGTAAACGATACAGTTAGGCAAATGCCAGTTGGTCAAAGTGAGGAAATTTTGATATCATGATTAAAGAGAAAAAGCTTAGACAATTCAAATTTTAAGAAGATAAAAATCATTGTCAAATTTGAATAAAGTGGTCTCCCTTAAGGTCACTTGCTTTCGATTGAAATTGAAGAGTCCAAAACTAAAAGTGTAATCGAGAACTTTGTATCCGAATTTGTTGACATTTAATAAAGTGTTTTGTGTTGGGTTTGATTTTGATAGCCTAGACAAAGAGCACGAAGAGTCAGAATCAGTACCGACTTTAACAGTAATAACCAAATATATTAAACCATATCTTAACAAAACGATTATTTCCAAACTAAGCACTTGTTGGGGTTCAACAAAGAGAGGCACAAAAATGAGGTGAAAATTGACAAAAACACCAAATTCAAAATATGGGCGGATGCTAAATAATGAGACGAGTTCAGCTATAATAAAATAAAATCAATGGGGGGTCCCTAAAAGGAATAAATTACAAAAAACAAAAATTAATTAAAAATTAATTAACTAATGGAAAACCCGAGCTAATGGGAAACCCGAGCTAATGGAGAACCCGAGCTAATGGAGAACCCGAGCTAATGGGAAACCCGATACAATGGAAAACCCGAGCGAATTGATAAATCCAATTTTGGGAAGGCAATTAATTTAGCCGGAGAAATCCAATTTTAGGAAGGCAATTAATTTAGCCGGATAAAAAGTAATAAGCGCCGTCAAAGAAAATGAGCCAATTCCCTTCAATTGAATTAGACCTCCAAGAGGAAGCCCGGGGGGAAATAAGACCAAAAATAATTGGCAAAAATAAAGTCAATTACCAAACGAGTATAAAAGCAACTGGCAAGAAAACAAAATGCCAGTAGGTCGAAGAAAAGTTAGTAGGATTAAACGAGTGAGTAAAAGGATTTAGCAGTTGTGGTAATTAGATATTTAGAAATCGAACGTACCAGAAAGGGACATCTCCCTTTGGAAGATTATCCCTACGTGAGATTTATTGTATTATTGAAAAGTGCAGATCAGAGTTATTAAAGATTGAAATTGTTCAATAAAGAGTGTAATCAACAATGTACTTGTATTAGTCTTGAATAAAATTATTGTGTTGGGTTATCTTGATTTTGATAAAGAACACAAAGGAGTCAGACCGTGATACCGACTTGCACAAAAACCCAATACACTAGACAAAATTTAAGAATAAAATTTGTTTTACTATCATATTTACAAATCAGCACAAGCACAAAAATATGCAAAACAAAAAAAACAGCATTAAAGTTTTCCGCAGTTACTATTCTTGAGATTCTTTCAAGTTATCTTCAGTGTCCAATTTTGATTTCGTTTAATCTTGAGGACTATAAATGTATTTGTTATCTTTGTTCAATAATCTATTTTAAAGAATACTCATTTACTTTAGTCAATCTCTACTTCAAAATTTTATTATCAACATTAAACAATTTATTAAATTTATAAATGTGTTGGGGTTCAATAGGAGCCAAGATAAGGAAATTAAGATAAGTTAAGAAAGAAAAAAAATAAATTAAAAATAATATTTAAAAATTACCTA
>CAUHTR010002924.1:0-13661 GCA_959609185.1 Schmidtea polychroa
TAATCTTTAGGGCGGTTTGTATAACCGTTTTCTGTTCTGTAGTGTGCAGCTAGGTTTTTGTATTGTAATTAAATCAATTGTTTGTAAACTATTTAGTTTAAATAAATATTTAAAACATATTTGTTATTTATATACTTTTACCTACACGCGTTATAATTAATATTTGTGGAGTCAGATTTACGTTTGTGTTAGTTCGAATACCTACCCATCGAACCTAACAAATGGGTAATTTTTAAAAAAAAATGTTCGATGAGGATAATTAGAGGCCTAGAATTCCTCTTGAATCTCTTTCTGGAGGTCTTTGTTTTATCAAAATTTTCGGCTGGAAGTTCATCATTCGGTCATCGTTTGGTCCATCGCCATTTTTACATAAAATAGAAGCAGAACAAAAAATAATATAAATTTCATTAACACTCGTGTTATGAATCGAAGTATTAATTAACATAGTTAAATCAATGATATTATAAATCAATTTACAAGATCTTACAGTTCCTGGCCAGTTGTTCTCCTCTTTCATGTGCTACAGTTGAAAACCTAAATCTCGTTTGGTCCTCCTCACCGTTTTTCTTAGCTTTGTTCTGTTTCTTTGTTGATCCCAATCAACACCTTCAAAGCTGTTAAGCTAATGATATATTTTCCGACGTTTGTCTTTATTTGAATTGTTTCCAACTCAATTTTTACCATTTGAGTGAAAGAGCCAGTTGAAAAAATAGTCAATGACTTTCGCCGACTGGACTCACCCTCGACTTTATGCTTAACCGTCAGAATCGGGCCAAGCCGTGTCCTGGTATTTTGAGAGTTTAATTACTGAAATATTATTGGCCTTCATTATCTCCATTTCATTATTGAAATTCCCAACGAAATCCATCAATAGTTTTGTATGCATCAATATTTCAGATTGCAAATGATCCGCAACTTTATCATGAGATATATGGCATCTATCACAACCAATATTCGAATATAGACATGCAACTGACCGATATTTGCACATCCGTGAATGATCTTCTATTTTTCTTATTTCATCAACATAATCACAAGACATGTGTGGGCACTTCACTTTTAATCTTGATAATTTAATATTCATTACGTCATCCACAAGAATATTTTCATTTAAAATGAGCATTTCCAATTTACATTCTTCAGTGTTACCGGGACAGATTTTATTATCACTTCCTAGAAAATCTGAAATACAATTCAGACAAAATCGGTCACCACATGGAGCGAAGTGAGCATTGACTAATAATTTCTTTCAAAATTACAATGTCTCATTATCTGCCACATATTTTCTAATTTTGAACAAGCCATTTCTCATATAGATTTAAATTATGGAAACTATTAAAATTTAAAATTCCTAATCAAATAACAAAATATTAATTTTTATCAACTAATATCAAACTAGTAAATTACTTAAAAATTATTTAAAAGGTAATTATTTAAACAAAAGAAGAAATCAAACTATTAATATTATTATTATTACATAAATATTATAAGTAATCTTATAGTCGAAAATTTTTTCATTAAATACATTATATGCAGCAAAAGGCTTAAATTATCATTTTATTGTTTTAAGTAATCAATACTGCTACCAAGAAATCATCATTTTATATATTATAAGTATTTCTAGTATGATAATTAATATTTTTAATATTATTATAATATTATCTTTTGCAGTGATAACATAAGAATTAAAGCACAACATAAAACAGAAAATATTTTGTAAGCATTTATAATAAAAATCGTTTTAAATAATATTACCATGTATATCAGAAGATGTTATTTATCGGGTAAATTTTGATTTGAAAAATCTTATAAATACAGGGCAATAATCAGAAAATAACCCGGTTATTAATTAGTGTTGAGGATACCTAAATGATAAATAGCTAAATAAATAAATAAATTACCTTGAGGAAGAAGAAGAAAACGAAATAATAAGAAATGAAAAATGAGAAAAATCAAATGAAAGAAAACAAACAAGAAATTAAAACAAAGGTCATTGTTAATTAAATAGTACAAACGAAGATAGAATTTCAGATTGCTGAAAAACAACATATGGAGAAAGACATATGTTACTTGAGTATTTGAATAAAGTTGTGAAGAAGGTCAAAGGAAACAACCAGCTCAATCCTGTGTTATACACAAGTGCCATTCCTCACTGAGTGTTGCAATAAGCATTGTATAGTCACCAAGTAGAGTGTTGAATTGATTGTGATTGTAAAGTTAGAATTATTTGTGATTACCAATAAAGATTTCTGTTGTCAAGTGTTATTTGAAGGTCAGTCAAAGACACGCTTGGAGTCGGAGTAAGAATTTAAAATTTTATCACCAACCCAATAACCTAACATATGTTGGTGAGCCCGATGTGATCAAAGGTTGAGTAC
This sequence comes from Schmidtea polychroa, assembly GCA_959609185.1. NCBI lineage: Eukaryota > Metazoa > Platyhelminthes > Tricladida > Dugesiidae > Schmidtea > Schmidtea polychroa. Next base: position 2,379 of record CAUHTR010002924.1, read on the forward strand.
TGAAAATAAAAATTGTGCAAATAAAGTGTGATAAATTGATAAATATTTATGCAACGGCTTATAGATGGTCTCAAGCAATAATGATTCGGAGATTATCCTTATATCTTAAAGGAGCAGCTAAAGAGGTTTGTCAACAAATCGACAGGAAAATAATCGGCAATGATTAGGCCAAGTTGAAAGATGCGTTGGCAACTAAACATATTGGAAATATTAAATGAATAATGCGCCAAATATTTTATAATAGAGTCAAAAATCAAAATGAAACAGTGAGCGAATTTGCTTATCATTTATCGCCCATTTCCCGCAAATTCTTTGAAGAAGACTCGAAACAACCAGGATTAGCCCAACAGATGCAGGAGCTGATTCAGACCAATTTTTGTCAGGAGTAAATAAAGATATAAAGACGGCATTGTGCTGTGTAGACTATGACAATTTCGATGAACTAGTTAAGAGGGCTATGAAAATTGAATTGAATTTAAAAAGCTCTAAAAATAAATCTGAGGAATTTGCGATAATTCAATAACCCTAACCCAAGACAATTGGGAATCAGGAAATAGATTCCAACGATCAAAAAGCCCATTGCCATAATAGAGAAACGATAATAATGTGAACAGAGCAATCCAAAATTCACCAGGCACTGAGAGAGCTAAATTTATTCAATGTGATATTTGTAAGAAAATTGGTCATTATACAAACCATTGTTGGTTTAAAAATAATTCTGAAAGAGTACCTAGGAGATTGGCGTAGAGATGATAGAGGAACAAATTTCCGGAGAGCATTTCCTAATGTTAAGTCAAATTTTAATGAGGTACAATGTTATCGCTGTGGTAGAAAAGTACATGTTTCTAGAAATTGTTTTTCAAGATCAAGGTCACCATCAAAGTCACCGTCCCCAAAGAGAGACAATGTGAATTTAAATGGGCAAATTCAATGTCATTTGTGCAGAAATTACGGGCATATTGCAAGATCCTGTTCCAGAAATTCCGATAAATTTCAATGACCGATTTTGAAACGTACAATTAAATTTCAGGATGAAAGCCAGTCAAAGAATAGCGTTGCTTATGTTCAGAAAAATACATTTAGAGAGAAAATCGAAAACGATGTTAAACAATTGAATCAAAAATTGAATAAATTGATAGCAAAATTTGAATCAAATGAGGAAACAAACGCTCACATGATGACGGGACGAAAGTTGAAGAAATATGAGTCAAAATCCGATGATCAAATATCCAAATAATTCAATACATTCTGTCCATTTTTCAATTCTTTTACTGCTTTAAGAATTTTAACAATTCCTGCAAGCTTTCTTTTTTTTTAATTTATTAAATTTTATTTTAATTAAAAAAGAAATGAACAAATTTATTGATAATCAAATATAATTCAATCACGAGCAATGTCAATGGAACATTTGATAAATATCTCATTGTTACGCATCAGATCTGGATTGCTCGATAATTCTTCCAGGCTTATAAATTTGGGATATCCCGATCCACAATTTCTATCTGTTGGTTGCTTATATACTTCTTCATAATCTGGATCATTTTTATATTTGGTAGTCCTACTGATATGCGCCAGTCGGGTGCGCTGATTGATCAATGATATATTGACAGAATGCTTGAATGGCCATTCCAATATGCCGTCATAATCGCCCTGCATCAAGCAAAAGAACACAGTTAAATGAGTGCCCTTGCCACCACGATTACCATCAGGATTCACACGCAAGCACATTTTATAACCATTTGCATATGTGAGAAATGATTCGCTATAAATGCCTGTGTTAATTCCACTTTTAGCATCTGCCATTTTATCAGTGAATTTATCGAGCTTCCACACAAATTCTCCATTAATCCGCTGATTTTGATTGGCTGCCATTTCCAATAATTTCCTGTCGGCATTTCCCATTGATTTATCAATTTGATTTGTTATTTCCGTCAGATCAATTTTGTGTTTCTTTTCCATTTGATCAATTTTATCAATTAATTCGTTCTGAAATTTTTATTTTTATTCATTTCTCAATCAGAAATTTATTATTTTACTTCTTTATTTTCTCTCATTTGATTAGCATTGTGAAAATCTACATTCCTCAAAGCCAGAATTTCTTCCTTCAATAATTCCATTTCCTCGCCTTTATAAGCACATTTCCTCTGCAATTCAACAGTTTCAATCTGAATAATAATAATCCAAATATCAATCAAATCAATATTGTAATTTATTGACAAACTCGATTCTTTTCCTCGCCTGAAATCAATTTATCCATATTTTCTCTCATCGCAACATTTTCACCATTCAAACAAATTATATCTGCATTCAGCTGATCAATTTTGACGGATTTCTCATCATATTTCCTCTGCAAGTCAGCAATTTCCTCCTGAATTCTCATCATTTATCCATACTAAATGAAATATTGAATATTACTTGTCTTCTCTCGCCATCCAATTTCAATTCGTTGATTTCAGTTAGCAATAATTGATTCTGTGTGGTCAATTCGTTATTATTGGCCTTCATTATCCCCATTTCATTATTGAAATTCACAACTAAATCCACCAATAGTTTTGTATGCGTCAATATTTCAGATTGCAAATGATCCGCAACTTTATCCTGAGATAAAATGCATTTATCACATCCAATATTCGAATATGGACATGCAACCGACCGATATTTGCACATCCGTGAATGATCTTCTATTTTTCTTATTTCATCAATATAATCACAAGACATTTCTGGACATTTCACATTTAATCTTGATAATTTAATATTCATTGCGTGATCCACAACAATATTTCCATCCAAATTAAGCATTTCCAATTTGCATTCCTCAGTGCTACCTGGACAGATTTTATTATCACCTCCTAGAAATTCTGAAATACAATTGAGACAAAACCTGCAGCCACATGGAGCACAGCGAGCATTTATCAATAACTTTTTGCACAGTAGGCATAACATTTCATGATCGATTTCTGTTACACTTTCATAATTATGTCTCATTATCTGCCAAACACTTTCTAATTTTGAATAAGCCATTTCTAATAAATTTAAAATTATGGAAAATTTAATAAAGGTTTTTGTAATAATTAATGTCAAAATTTATTAAATTATATTATTTAAACAAAATCCATCAATGAGTCGCAATTAATAAAAATTAATATACAGACGCATTTTGGTCATAATTTTATAGATTTTAGGCCAAATTTTTTTGTGTTACAAAATTGTGAAAAGAAAATGTTGAAGTTTCGATAAGGTAGTTGAGTAGATGGATTGGCCACCACTGGATCAATCCTCTTCTTGCTGAGGATTTTCCGCCAAAAATTCTTAGTATTTTTGTGTAAGTCAACTCAAATTTTATAATACATCAAATGATAGATCAAATTTTATTTACACTCTTCAGTTTTAATGTAGGTTAAATCAAGTAATGTTCAATAATTAATGTTTATTAATCATAGTTGTTTTAATAATAGAAATGAGACTTTAGGTTATTTAAATATACTTTATTTGTTAATTATTATTTGTTATTATGTTTTGTGAAGAAATTGTAACTAATCAAATTAAGTATGTCAAATCAAAGTTATGTAGGTCAAATAAACTTTAGAAGCAGGTCGCAGTTGGATTAAATACACAAACATTATATAGTTTTAATATTATATATATATATATATATATAAGCCACACGCACATAGATTCCGGGTAGAAAAGTGACTATGTGCTTATATATGTGTAATGGGCAATAAATAAAGGATATTTCAAAAACCTTTAAAAAATCGCTTGTAATTTTGTTAAAAATTTATGAAAATTATGTATTTCATATTTTAGCAATCATTATTTAATGTAAAAAGGTATAGGATATTTATATTTATTATACTTTTACGATGAACTCAATTTTCTTTTTATTCTAATATTATCAATCTCTTGACTTCCAGGTTCGAAGGTTATTGTTTAGAAATGTTTATTTATTGTTATCTTTAATATGAGAAATTTCTAAATGAAGTCGTTCTTCGCATTTAATCGAATTTTACTTTCTCATTCAAACAACCAAATTCCAATTATAACGATAGTTAGCAACTTTATTTACATAAATAAACAAGCTAAAAGGAATAATTGTAATAAAATAGTTCATTTTTTCGGAGTCACATTGGTGCTCATTTTCAACTCTCCGAAGCACTTACTTTCTGATTTTCTTGGCATCAGCTTACATGGCCTTTTTTTAATTGTGGGAACAGTTGGTATTTTCTAGATCAGCGCCGCGATTGAAGGGAAGAGCTCATTCTCAGAGTAAGTCAGTACTCTACTGACTCCAGCACTATGTGGGCTCCCGCTCGCATCTCTAAAATTCTTTGAGCCTCCTCAAAGATCGTAATATTGAGATTACGTATGATCTCCTGATCCTCGTCCCGAGACTTTTCCATGGACTCTATCTTTGATTTTATTTCCGCACACATTCGGGCGGGACTGGTAGCTTCCATACGACGGCGCTTACGTACTATTGATTCTTATGTACACAAAACAACGAGAATAAATAAAACACGCATAATAAAATTGAGAAACGCAAGAAGATGCAATCATCAACATAGTTACGAGAGAAATAACGCATTTGCAAAAGGTGCTAACTCGAAAATAAAAGAATAATAAATAAAATAAATAATTAATAATATAAAAGATTAATTAGGGATGTTATGGCTCGTATTTACATACGAAGGAGCTATGGCAAATAGTGCAGAATTTAAGAAAAAGAACAGGAAAAATTTATTTAAAAAAAATTAATTAATTAAAATTCAAATTAATATTGATATAAAGATAATACAATGAAATAAAAAATAAATAAATCGATTGTTTAAAAGAAACAATTAAATGTGAAATGCATGCACTCATGTATGTGTGTATAGTAATTGGATATAGTGGTATCAAATGCGTAGGCGGACAACTAAAATCAGTATAAATACCAATTAAAAATTCATTTTTTCAACTTTTTGTTAACTTGCTCTCAGTTTTTGATTCTTATGAATATTACGCAGTTGTGGTAAGTTTGTTTTGTGCAAATTAATTTTTAAGTTAAATAAATTCTAATTCTCGAATTAAATTTTTTTTGTTCTTTTTATTATGCAATTTCTTTAAAATTCTACCATATTTTTCAGAGACAGCCCAAAAAATATGAGTAGCCAACTGGCTAATGGATAATAGAGAGATGATAGAAGAACAAATTTCCGGAGAGCATTTCCTAATGTTAAGTCAAATTTTAATGAGGTACAATGTTATTGCTGTGGTAGAAAAGTACATGTTTCTAGAAATTTTTCTTCTAGATCAAGGTCACCATCAACATCACCACAGAGAGACAATGTGAATTTAAATGGGCAAATTCAATGTCGTTTGTGCAGAAATTACGGGCATATTGCAAGATCCTGTCCCAGAAATTCCGATAAATTTCAAAGACCGATTTTGAAACGAACAATTAAATTTCAGGATGAAAACCTTATGTTCAGAAAGATACATTTAGAGAGAAAATTGAGAACGATGTTAAACAATTGAATCAAAAATTGAATAAATTAATAGCAAAATTTGAATCAGATAAAGAAACAGATGCTCACTAATGACGGGACGAAAGTTGAGAAAATATGAGTCAAAATCCGATGATGCTACAGCAAACAGCGTGAAAACTGATATGCAAAGTGAAAGGAGTACTATACTTATTGCAAAGGCTAGAAAATTATTTACAGAACCTGACGCAAATTCTCAGAAGTTGACAGAAGTATTAATAAAGCTAACGAAAATACAGTTGAGTTTTACAAAACTTAAAACCGTTATTAAACTTTTTGCAGAATGTTATGCAGCAAGTGTGGAAAAGCGAGACGTATTTGAAAACTTTATGAAAGAATTAGGATAATCTCTACGAATAATTAAATGTTTAGACCCAATATTCTTTAAAACAAATGCATCAGAGGGCACCAAATTCGATTTTCAAATTGAAGCATACGGAAAGTTTCACGCGCTATAAAGAGAAATAATGCACAAGTGTGAAGTTTGGGCAGTTGAACTTAGATTTCAAAGTGAGTGTTAGATTGTGGATTGAATTTTGTCTATTATGTCTTTAAAAAACGTCCGTGTGAAACTCTTATAATTTTCTCTCCGATAAAAGTTTTTGATCGTTTTTATTGTTTCGGTTTAATACTTTTCAAGTGTTGCTTAATTATAATTGATCTCTGTCCTAATTTTGAAGGTATTTCGTCATTCAGAAACAATTTGTAAAATTTAGGATTTATGAAATTAGTTGATTTTCTGTATTACCTCTATTCTTTCATAATATTTTAAAAACATTCATTGACCTGAAAATATCATCAATTAATGAATTTCTTCGTTAGAGTTAGATATCTTGTTGTTTTAATAATTTGGAATTTGCGGTTTTTGTGAATTAAATAAAACTTGTTATTTATAAATTCTTTGAATAAATATTGTTAGTTTCAAGATTTTTCTGCGAAATTTAAAGATGGATCTAAAGACGGATTTAACTGGCGATCAGGCCGAAAATCAAAATATCAACGCCATTTCGAAATCGACAAAATCGCTAATGGAATGCCTACCGAAATCATGTAAAGAAATGCTCACACTGAACATCAGACGATATGATGGACGAGGTTTAAAAGAAGCCGAAGAATGGATCAGAGATATAGAAGAATGGTTGCTGACAAATGGACAGCGATTGACAAGCACTTTCGATGTGTTATTAAAGGCAGAAGCAAAGACATTGTTGGGAAACGCCAGAGAAACAGAAACAACAGATGTAAAAGCCAAAGCGTGGTTCTTAAATACGTTCACAATTACAAAATCAATAGCTGACAAAATCAGAGAATTGGCAACTATGGAACAGGAAGACGATGAAAGGTTTGCAGCTTTTAAGATACGGCTAAGAAAAGCTTTAGCTGAAGTTGTAAATTCAGGACGATCAGAAGAAGATATTGTTCAAAACCTCATCGCAAATAAAGCACGCGATGCGAGACTGAGGGAAATACTATTGACGAAACCAGAAACAAAAATTGAAGAAACGAGATCATTGGCGAAAATTTTTGAAAGTAACAAAAATGGAAACCATAAAACAGAATTTGTTAAAGCAATCGGTCAAAGAACATACGCTAGCGTGACTGAGGGAGGGCAGATGAGAATTCAACAGAATACCCAAAATCCCATGCCTACATCACTACAAAGATGACTATCAGAAGACCCATTTAGTCACCACAGATTAAGAAGAGACGAACATCCTATACGCGGATCAATACAATATGAAGGAAATAACCATGGTCGTCGAGAACAATCTCCAAGAGAACAATTCTTGAGAAATGCGAGAATCCCGAATAGCTCAGAAAGGAAGCTGCCAACAATATCCATGAAGAATATAGCAAGGAGGCTGTACAACGATTGTAGAGGACTACCACAAGCATCGGTCCAAAAATTAACGGTAGGTGATTGTTTTTGCTGTGGCGAAAAGGGAAACAGAAGGTATGAGTGTCCACTGGGAAATAAATGCCTGATATGTGGCAAGGAAGGTCACGGGTTCCGAGATTGTTTTTCGTTACGGAAAGAGGTTTCACACCGATATCAAAGGATAGCGTGCATAGAAGAAGAAGATTCAAAGAAAGAAGAGATTACACCGAGAACCGCCAGGATTTTAGAACTGCTCACAGCGACATGGAGGATAGATACAATGTCCCTGAAAAATATACTATATTGAGAGAAGACGGAAAAAACAACAGCGACTCCATGGGTTTCATTTCGTCGGTGGAGTCAAGACAATAAATTGTGAAATAAGAAATGAACGTCGAAGAGACGAGGCAGAAGAAGAGATGTTCCAGACGAAAGATAGAAGAAATTGGAGTAAAATAATGTTGAATAATGCCGAAACAGAGATGTTATGGGATTCTGGAGCATCAGTAACAGTCATGAGCAAGAGTTTGTGGGAGAAAATAGGCAAACCAGAACTTAAACGTAGTATGATATTATTGTGCGGAGTTTTTTCAACTGGAGATGAAGAAGCAATGGGATACATGACTATACCGGCCACATGGAATCAGAAGACCAAAATAATCACAGTAGTAGTGGTAAAAGAGATCAAACCCGAATTCATAGGGGGCATTGATACAATGAAAGAGTTTGGAGTAAAGTTAGTGAAAATCAATAATATAGAAACGTCATTGATAAACAAAATTTACACTGATGAAGAAAGAATAAAAAAAGCGCTAGTGGCGATGGCAGGTGAGAATAATAAAGATATTGAAGGAATGATCAAGGAATACGGCGGAATTTTTATGGCATCGAAATTCGATCTGGGATTTACAAACTTAGTTCGACATGAGATGCGGATAACAGGAGGCCCAATAATGCAACATCCTCGACGTCAACCAATGTACATAGAGAAAAGAATTGAAGAACTGATAAAAGAGTTAATGAAAGCAAATGTTATTCGATGTTGCAAGAGTCCTTGGAATGCCCCATTAGTTATAGTAGGGAAGAAAGATGGATCTATCAGGATGTGTTTAGATTATCGTGGATTAAATTCCATAACAGAAAAAGAGTATTTCCTATGCCTAACACCAAATTCTTACTAGACTGTCTCGCGAATGCAAAAGTATTTTCGTCAATCGATTTAGGTCAGGCGTATTATCAAGTGGAGTTGGTTCCAGAAATTCAAGAAATGACTGCATTCAGTACAAGAGAACGACAATTTTGCTTCAATAGACTACCGTTTGGCTTAGCAACAGCTTCTGCGACATTCCAGAGACTGATGCACACAGTGCTAGAAGGAATGCTATTCAAGGGAGTAGTAGTTTATCTAGATGATATCTTGGTATATGATAAAAGTCAAAAAGACCACGATGAGCTATTAAGGGAAATATTCAGAAGAATTCAAGTGGCAGGACTGAAGATAAATCCAGAAAATGCAAATTCAATAAAACAGAATTGTGTTTCCTTGGTCACACAATTAACGAGAAGGGTATCCAGACAAACAGGAAGAAAGTGGAAGAGATCGAGAAAGCAGAAGTACCAAAATGTTCAAAACAATTGAGATCGTTTCTCGGATTAACGAACTACTATAGAAGATTCATCAAAGACTATGCCAAAATCGCCGAACCATTATACGCTGCAACATCTGGATGCGATAAATATATAAATTGGACTAAAGAATGCAATGAGAGCTTCCAAACTCTGAAGAGACGGTTGTTCAAAGCACCTATCCTTGATTTTCCAAGAGAAGATAGGACTTTTATCTTAGACACAGACGCTAGTTTCGGAGCCATTGGTGCAGTTTTGAGTCAAATTACAGAAGATGGAGAAGAATCTGTCATAGCTTATGGCTCGAGACATATGTCATCACATGAAAAAAGATACTGTGTAACCAGGAAAGAACTGCTCGCCGTACATGAATACGTCATGCATTTTAGAGAATATCTGTACGGGAAAAAATTCATAATTCGCACCGACCACAAGTCATTGGTTTTCATGAACACTACAAAAACGCCAATCAGTCCGCAGTTCCAAACATGGTTAGCTAACCTGTCGGAATATGATTTTGAACTAAAATATCGGAAAGGCGAAGAACACTCAAATGCAGATGGACTATCAAAATTAAAAAGTATGGTTTGCACCCAATGTCAAACAAGACATGAAGAAGCTAAGCAAGGAAAATCAAAGATTAGATATATATATACTATCCAAAGAACAGAAGCTATGGAAAAAGTATGGGAACAACAACAAAAGGACATTCGGTTTCGAGAGCTGCGAGAGATATTGGAAAATGGATGTACACGGGAGAAAAAGAATTGTTTTCCTTTTAACGTAAAAAATACACGAATTGATGGAGGATTAATAACAGTAGAAAAGAACAAAAATATCTTAATGTTAGTCCCAGAAACATTTGCAGGCCTGTTAACAACAACGCTAAATGAAGAACTATGTCACATTGGAGTTAAGAAATTATTTCATTATATGGAAAAGATATTTTATTGGCCGAAAATGCAAGAAACAATCCAACTCTGTTTACAATGTTGCGAGATCTGCGCTAAGAGAAAGATCGATCAGACAAGAACCAAGGAAACATTTATTCCTAAATATAGCTCTGAATTCCTAGAACAGATTGTTATATATGTGGCTTACATGGAAATAAACGCCAAAAAAAATATATGGTAGTAATGGTGGACCGTTTTAGCAAACTGATTTCTTTAACTGCAATCACAAAGCAAGACGAAGGGACCATTTTCAAAACAATACTTAATAGTTGGATCTATCGATTTGGAAAACCGAAGAGTATTTTAACAGATAGAGGCCGAAATTTCGAAGGGAATTTCCTAAGACAGAAGCTACTTGGAATCAAACAGGAATTCAGCTCACCTTATCAGCACCAATCAAATGGTTTAGCCGAAAGAGCCATACGAACGATAAGAGATCTTATTACAGCAACATTTGCAGGCGGATGTGAAGAGAGAAACTGGCACGAACTTCTACCCAGAATAGAGTTCACTATAAATAGCAGTCGACAAAGTGCTACAGTTTTATCACCATTTGAGATAATTTATGGACGGAGTGTTAACCTACACTCTAACCTGAAACAAGACGAGATATCAAGAAGCGAAAGAATCGAAGACGCGAGATTTAACTCGAGTAAAGCCGCAGACACTATGAGAGCTATGGATAAGACAAAGAGGGGCACTCGTGTTTTCGAGGTGGGGGAGGAGGTACTCGTACGTTAAGAGCCGCAGAACAGGCACAAGGATGGTATGCAATACGATGGCCCATATAAAATCGCCAGATTTCTATCCACTCATCGAGTCGAACTACATTCACAAGAAGGAACGAAAGAAAGAAGAATCGAGTGGCTGAAGAAGTGGAAAAAGTCTTAAGAAGGGGGAGTTAGATATCTTGTAGTTTTAATAATTGGAAATTTGCGGTTTTTGTGAATTAAATAAAACTTGTTATTTATAAATTCTTTGATTAAATATATATTGTTAGTTTCAAGATTTTTCTGCGAAATTTAAAGATGGATCTAAAGACGGATTTAACTATATGTTTTGATTTTAAAATAATTAATTTAAAAAAGAGTATTTTTCAATTGACTAGAATTTATATAGGAATTCATTATAATATAAAATTATATTTGTTTTACTAGACTAGTTACAGTTAATATAAGTATATTAATTTACAAAATTTTATTTTTATTTTATTATCAGCAAAATGAATTCAATTAGCAATTACTCTGGATACGTCGATCCTGATTACTTGGAAGAGCAGCATGATGTTATCGATCCGCTG
>CAUHTR010002925.1:0-52800 GCA_959609185.1 Schmidtea polychroa
TATAATACTGATTTATTGACATGTTCTTTTTGTGTATAAGCCTAGTGGAGTTATATTCACTCAAAAAGTGTTTTTCTACTAACTCCTTTGGGTATTCATTTTGTAAAATCCGTGTTTTGAAGTTTACAAGGGTTTCTTGTCTTTCCGTTTTGTCCGAACAGTTCCTTATTGCTCTTTTTCTCTTTCCTACGTGACTTCCCAAGGAAGAATGTGTCCACTGTGTAGACTTTTAGTGAATAAATCTTTGTTGAATGTCAGTGTGTTTGGACCTTCAGAAATGTAATATAATGAATAATATATAATTAATGATATAATTAATAATTTAATATAATTAAAGTTTTGAAAAATGTTATTCCTTACTTTTCCTTCCGATAAATTAAGGGCATCAAATATATTTAATTTTAGTTTAATGATGAATTTGATTTTATTTTGATAACCGATAGATATGATGAGCTTGAGAACTTTGTCTAGTTCAGCGATGAGAGAAAGTAATGTCTTCCATGGTATTGGATTTGCGAAGCTTTCAACCATCCAACAGATTTGGTTCAGTTGGAGGGCTTCCACTAAGTCAGTCTCTGACTAGTTTTTGTGTATAGGAATAGAATGACAAGCTAATTGAGTGACATGAAGGATGATATACATAATGGCTAATGTTTGAATATATTAGTATGGCTAGTACGACAATGAGAAATTATGATGCGAGGATGGGTAGGAGCAGTACATAAATGGCGACATTGATCTATTACTTCAAATTTGGCTATCAAAATGCTTGACCACCGATCCGACGAGGCAAAATACTTGATAAATTCCGATAACCAACTCAGAAATTCATAACAACTAGATAAAAGACAACGAAATTTATGTATTCATGCACAAAACTCATCGAATAATAGCACCATAGATCTGTATAGTCGAAACCTTTAGTACAGCCTGAGGCAGGCGACCACGAGTGAGCTCCAAATAACACTATCCACCAACCCATTGGAGGAGTACTTAAAATCAAGGAATAGAGTAATCCCGCGCCACGAGGATCTGGTTGACAAGTAATGCTATCTTAATTTTAAGTTGAGTAGTAGCGTCATGGATGAGAAATAATGAAAGTAGGTACGTCAGTCTTGATACACCAAACGCCACTGAGAACTGTTTCCTATAATATAACAAAATAAACAATAATCTTACATTATAGAAACATACATACTTACATTGATTTGACGTTGATGTTCTCATTTAGAGTGCAGTCAGTTACATCTTATACCGTAGAAATATGAAAAGTGGAAAAAAAATTAAAAACTGCACACAAACACAACACATACTAAAAACACATAAAAACTTTTGATTCATCGAAATGCACCGCTGAGATACGTTTCTATAATTATTCTATTTTAGACAATTTTTAGAAAAAAAAAGATCGCTGAAAATTTTTAAAAATATACTTTTAATGAAATTTTCAAGAGCAGATGAATTTAGTTCAATGTCTTTTCAATCCAGATTTGCTTTCCTAAAAGAAGCCCCTCATATTGAGCTCAGAAAAAAAATTACAAAAATTAAAAAAATTATTTTATTCATACTAGAAGATTTTTCTCAAAATGTTTTAAAAAATACATATTTTTTGTGATTGATTTATTTAATTAATTATAATTAAAAATATATCTGACTCACATTTTTTCGAAATAATTCCAAAATACATTCATGATGAGCTAATTCAGCAAATGATAAATTGATAAAGATGATTTTACAATTACAACCAATTACAATTGGTAAATAAATTGGTGTGTGAATTGCTGTACACGCCAATCACCACTATAGAGAACGTATCTCAGTGTTGTTTGGTGTAGCTTCTTCAGGCGGATGAAAAAACACTGATACACCTGTTTGCACTGAAAAAACGCATCCTATAATGTAAAAATAAAATCAATAGGCGTTTATTATATAAACATACAAACTTACATGTGTGTTAATTTTTAGCGTTGCAATGAATAACCGCATTTAAAGTGGTAGAAAAAATAAACTGACACACAAAACACAGCACATAGTAAAAAATGTATGCAAATTTTTGATATGTAGAATCGTTGTAATGAATAAACGCACTATAATAAATCATTTACAGACATTTTTAGAATTTTTTAGAAAAAAATGAATGAAAATATTTTTAGCGAAAATTCCGAAAACTCAACTTTGAGTTCTATAGATAATAAAGACATTATTTCGTAAGATGTATCTTAAATTTTTAATAAATTTAATAGTTTTTTAGTATTTCACATTGCCCTGAAATCTCAACTTTGCCGTCCGATGTTGGGAGAAAAACTAGAAAATTGTAAATTTGATTAACCTAAATTTAAAAATTAATATTTCTATAGATTTTTATAATTTCGGACGATTATTACGAGTTCGCTAAGAATCAATCAGAAATATAATTTATAAATATAAAAAATTTAATAAATTGTATTAATAAATTAATAAATTGTATTTATTACTTAATTACTTAATAAAATAATAATAAAACTCACATTATATTGAAAGAATTCCAAATAATAATAATAATAACATCTAAAACTGCTGAAAAATTAATTAAAAATAATTTATAATAAAAAATGTTGATAAAAAGTATCATTTAATAGCTTGAATAATGATCTCATATCTATATTCAAGCCCTAAAGTTTACTTTAAATAAAAATAAATTACTTAAGAGCCATTTCTAAAATGGCTAAATACAAATGGTTAAAATAGCTAAATAAAATAGCTAAATAAGTAGTTGAATGCATGTAGTTAAATTAACCACATGAATTCCAAAAAATTCATCATAAAGAATGACGCATCTATAATTGGTTGTACATACCAACCCATATTATAGATACGTTTATTCAGTGCAAACGGGTGTATTACCCACGACTCACATAAGCAGCAATAGTCACCTGACAAACCAAAGCGTAGTTACAGGAGTAATGAACAAATAATTTGTTTTTGTTGAAAATTAGTGAACAAGAATCATAACTTTTTCCTGTATTACGGTATAACATTAGGGGAGGTATACAGCATTATATCGTTAGATGGCCCAACCGCCTAATAAATTTAATCAGTCCAAAAATAAATTCGAGTTATAAATTGATATCAAATTAACTGAAGGGAATTGTGGTATTCATCCACTTTCTTGTTCTAAAAGTTATCACCAGGCTTGGTCGTCTCGCGCTTATTGTCTATAGCACTCTTACACACTTCAGATTGTCATAGAACTGTATGGGAAAGTCGCTTCCATCCCAGCAGTAGCGGTAGATTTGATCAACTCAATGTCGAATTAAGTGACTCTACCTTTGGTTACTGGCGGAACTTCTTTAGTTGAATTTCGAAGTGATGATCTGTAATAATATATTTTGCTTTTAATTGACCGCTTACTGGAATTTATAGACTATGGCCAGCAATATGAATAACAAGGCGAATCTGCACCCCTGCTTCTCATGCGCTGAGAAAAATTTCAGTATTCGAACGCTGCTGCATGAACACCAACTATAAAAGAAAAGGATCAGCCATCTGGAAGGAGACTTTGTTCACCCTCGTCTAGATGAAGGAACCAAATGAAAAATTATTGAAAGTATAGCACTGCAGAGATAGCCTACTTGACAAGAATCGGGCACAAAGAATCTTAATCAAGGAGCAAACCCAAGCGCTTCATCAAGTGTATACGAGCAGTGAATTGACCAGCAGAATCAAAGGCCTACTTATGGCAGAAAAGTGCAACTTTTTTTCTGCCCATCTTCTGACAGAGGATCCAATTACTTTGAGCCACCCATTCGTCTCCTAGTGCACCGGACGTCATCTTCACGGGCCCTAGTGTAGCTCCGACGATCGTTACCAACATGCCTGAACAACCTGTTGTCTCTTCAATATCGGCCAGGCCAAAATGTAAACAGTTATGTCTAGTAGAGCGGACGAAGAGACGCAAATTGAAACAGGCCGAAGCCGACGCCCGTTCGGTGGAAATAAATGCCCAGGCAGCCGCTAAAACTCTCGCTGCCATGAACTCCGAGAAATCAGGCTTGTTCAGGATGGTTCCGTCTGCAGGTACTCCATGGAATGAAGAGGCGACGGAAGAATTTGAATTAGACGCCTTTCTGGGAAAGAGATATCATACAGCAATAATCTTGTGATCGATCGCTTTTTTGTGTAGGATATTAAATTTAGTCTTTGTGTTCATTTTCGTTTACTTGAATTGTATGTCTGGGTTTTAATCTGTATTCTGAGTGTAACGAGTGAATGAGAGGATGATTGATTTTCAAAGCTGAAGAGAGACTGCTTGAGGACCGGATAAAGAATAAAATGACGTAAGACCTTCTAACGGCCTCATAGGACCCTATAAGAAGTCTGTGGGAGAGTAGTCCTAAGTAGGGGCTCACCTGTCCTATGGGATTCACCGACTTGGAACATTACCAACATGGAAGACCATGGGTGCCCTGTAGAGATGAAATGGTCTTGCGGTAGTTTCCGAGAGGTACGCTAAGCGAGGAGTTTTTCGCAGACTATCTGTCTTAGTATAATCCCACTGGGTTATAATTGATGCTTTCTAAACCTTAGACTTGTGTATTTTTCTTTCTTAAATTCGGAGGACTACACAACAAAAGGTTAAGTATAATTTTCCATTGTTTTCAACACAAATCTTTCATTCTTGGAAATATTTTTACAATTTATATATGACAATGATTTGAGTTATTTATAAATTATTTATTATCCCTTTGTTTTAACTGTTGCCTACATTTATTTTCTGTTGCAGAATTTCGATGAATAAATATCAAAAAACTTTTTGGTCAATTAAAATGAAAATCGGTGAAATAAACAATGGGATTTTTAGCCTGGTGATTTCCTTAGAAAAATCGCGTCTTTTTTCAGTAAAAAAAACTACAGCTCAAAGCTGATATAACAACGGGAAATAGCTGTTGCGTTTTATGCCAATCAGAGTTTAAAGAATAAAATAAAAACTAAACTTTTGGTGACAAGTGCCTGCATGACCGCCTTTCTAAAAGCTTTTGTTAACTTTAGTCCGCTGAGACCCTGATTTTTGTGTCAATTTTGATTTATCTTGTCATTTCAAGTCACGGAATTGTTAGGCGTTCTCTTTGATATATTCAATTAAACCGATGCTTAATTGAAGACTGTTTTGGCACATAAAGGTTTTATTAGAAAGAATTTTTTGTCATTTATTTTGTTGACTTTCATTACAATAATAATAATAATAATAATAATAATAATAATAATAATAATAATAATAATAATAATAATAATAATAATAATAATAATAATAATAATAATAATAATAATAATAATAATAATAATAATAATAATAATAATAATAATAATAATAATAATAATAATAATAATAATAATAATAATAATAATAATAATAATAATAATAATAATAATAATAATAATAATAATAATAATAATAATAATAATAATAATAATAATAATAATAATAATAATAATAATAATAATAATAATAATAATAATAATAATAATAATAATAATAATAATAATAATAATAATAATAATAATAATAATAATAATAATAATAATAATAATAATAATAATAATAATAATAATAATAATAATTGTAGGAATAATGTAATATTAAACAATTAATGTTGTTTTAATATTATGAAAATGTGGTAAAATAGAATTCGAAAAACGTTTTGTCTTACAAGCTATCCGGGCAATGGAAATCAACAAGGTCATAATTGAAAATGTTGGAAAATTCGATGGCAAAAATACAGATGTGGAAGAATGGTTCGACAAACTCGAAATTATTTTGGAAGCCAAGAATGTGAAAAATATCATGTATGTTATGCAGTTTTCAAACAGTTAAAGAAAAGCAACAAGACAATGGATTTTTGTATGCTGAAGAAGGAATTATTGAAAACCTTCGGTATGAGCGAGCAAGAAGCTTGTACGAAACTTTTACAGAAAAAGTTATTAATGGGTGATAACTTGGATGTCCATGTAAATGAATTAAGGTCACTGTTGGATTGTTCAGGTGATCTACTAATCCGATTTTTTGTAAATAGCTTACCAAGTGATTTGTCAAATCAACTAAAGATGTTAACAGCGTCAACAATGAATGAGTTAGTCGCTCAAGCAAAGAAAATCGCAAGCCATCAAATTTATGAAAATGAAACGGTTGCAGTAGTAGTACCAAGATTAGATAGTGGAAGACAACCCAATCGAAAATCCTATATATGCAATAGTGCTAATCATGTGGTAAGATACTGTCCAGAAAGACGCAATATCAGATATGCAAAAAATGCGGTATTATGGGACACATTTCAAGGTTTTGCAAGTGGGGAAAAAATCAAGGGGCTACACACAATGTGGAGTCGGGTGTGGCCCCAAGAATTGTGAATATGTGAGACTCCTAAAAGTAAATGGTGATGTAAAAGCATGTTTAGTTGATTCGGGCAGCACTACCACTATAGTAAAAGGAAATCCACGAAAATCTATGACTGAGGTAGCGATGCTTGATGGTTCAATCATATATGCTGAGCGAAGTAAAGTTGATATATGGGTTGGAGATAAGTTATTTAATATTGATTGTTTAATATACCCGAAACTAGTATCCAATTATGATATAATTTTAGGAGTGAATGCTATTAACGGGTTTGGTGGAGTTCGATTGAATAAAGAAGCACCTTGTCACGTAGCGTGCTCTAGTAGTAGTATGTCAGAAATATTGAAGGAAAATTTCTCTGCGAGATTTGAAAACGAGAAATGGATTGTCAAATCGGATTATAAGTCAGAGCCGCCGAAATTTCTACCTAATAGAAATCCAAACTTTTATGATAATTGTAGTAAGGATCAGGAGACGATGCGTATCTTGAATTCTTGGATATCTAACAGCTATCTAGTTGATTACGACGAGAAAACAATGGCCAAACCGATCGGATCAGTACCTATTTATGGTATAATTCAGTTAAATAAAGCGAAAGTGCGTCCAGTATTTGACTTTAGGAGTATCAATAAATATATTGATGTATATAGTGGGAATGCAGATATCTGTTCTGAAAAATTACGATCATGGAGATGTTTAAGTAAAGAATTTGCAATGTTAGATTTATCCGATGCATATATGCAAAGCATGTGGCGATATCAATCTTGTATGGTTAATGGGAAGAGATATGCGCTTACGAGAATGGGATTTGGATTGAATATTGCGCCAACAATAATGACAGAGATTGTGAATAAAGTATTGAACAACAATGAATCAATCAAGAATAGCGCAAGTTCATACATAGACGATATATTCGTAGATGAATCTAAAGTTAAAGCAAGTAAGGTAAGTGCAGAAATGCGTAAATTTGGTTTGATATGTAAAGAAGAAGAAAAGGTCAAGGATACTCTCAGTGTAAGAGTATTAGGTATTGATGTATTTCGAAAGAATAATGAACTACATTGGAAAAGATCGAACGATATTCGGATAAATGAATTAAATGAACGGCTTTCAAGAAGAGAGCTGTATTCGTTATGTGGCCAGTTAGTTGGAATTTATTCTGTGTCTGGGTGGTTGCGGCCAGCTTGCTCATATATCAAGAGGCTATCCAGTGGAAATTGGGATGGTTCAATAGAAAACCATATCGTCGACAAAGTAAAATGGTTATTAGAAAAAGTGAATGAAAGAGATCCTTCGTCAGGTATTTGGAGTGTTCCCAGCAATCAGACAGGCATAATTTGGTGCGATGCAAGTTCGATCGCCATTGGAATTGTATTAGAAATGGAAGGTTCAGTGGTTGAAGATGCGTGTTGGTTGCGAAAACCTGATGATTCAAGACACATTAATTTGGTGGAATTAGAAGCGATTGTGAAGGGTATTAATTTATGTATTAAATGGAATCTAAAGTACATCAAAATTAAATTTGATAGTAAATCAGTTGTGTGTTGGGTTAACAGCATATTATGAAGCGACAGAAAAATACATACAAAAGCAAATTCTGAGTTGTTAATACGACGAAGGCTGGAGCTTTTAAGAGATCTAGCGATTAAGTATGACCTTAAAATGGACATTGAGTTTGTATCTACAGAAAATAACAAGGCTGATATATTAACGAGAGTACCAGCCAACTGGATGATTATTAAAAAAGAAGTCGCAGCTCTAGGCAATCAAAAAAGCTCGAAAGATGTGTTATTAGAGATTCACAAGAACTGCCATGTTGGGAAAAATCGTATGCGGTTCTTAGCATCGGAAGCGGGGCTACTAAATGTGGATAATGAGATCTCAGAAATAATTGCAAGTTGTAATCAACGCCTATCAATTGACCCAGCGCCAGTAACGTGGGAAAAAGGTGAGCTAAGCAGTGATGAGAATTGGTGCCGTTTAGCAATTGATGTAGCTAAATTTGCTAAAGATAAATATTTGACAATTATTGATTGTGGACCATCGAGATATGCAATCTGGAAGAAAATTAAGAATGAAAATGTAGAAGAGATATGTAATGCTTTAAATGAAGTGCTATATGAAAGAGGAGCTTCAAGTGAAATATTATTAGATAATTACTTATCTTTTAGATCTAGAAAATTTCAAGAATTAGCAGATAAATGGAATGTTGAGTTGGTATTTAGAATAGTGAACCGTCCAGGGGAAACGGGATCATTGAACGCAGCCATCGGACAATCAAATCGCTAGCAGCTAGGTCCTCAGGAACAATCGCAGAAGCTGTTTACTGGTTCAACAATACGCCAAACAACAATAATATCTGTCCATCTAGAGCCATATTTAGATATAATCCAAAGCTGAATCTGCCAAGCTACAATAAAAAAGAGATATTAATCGAAGCAAAGTATTCTGCTGGTGACGCAGTATGGATAAAACCGAATTTGAATCAAAAATGCACAGAAAGATGGAAAGATGGACATATCATTAAACCATTATCAAATACAAAATTTTTAGTTAGATCTAATGGATACGATATGCCGTGACACGTGGGCGATATTAGAAAAGGAGTTCTTAAAGATTCAGATGAATCTGGTGGGGATGTAGGATAATGTAATATTAAACAATTAATGTTGTTTTAATATTATGAAAATGGTAAAAATAGAATTTGAAAAACGTTTTGTCTTACAATAATAGTAATAGTAATAATAATAATAATAATAATAATAATAATAATAATAATAATAATTGTTTAATCATCCACGTTTCTCGACACTGAACAGGGTATCTATGCTGACAGGGCAACTCGTACACTTCATCGGCCACCTCATAATCTGACAGACAAATGGAACCTGTATCATTAGCTGCGGTGATTTTCTTGACTTGTTCTCAATATCTGCCTCATTTGCTGGTGGAAAACCACTCTGTTCAAATTGATTCATAATACTCGTTACAATATTGTCGAAACTTTGATCTGAAACTATGTAATCCGATGACTCTGATCTAAAATCCAAAATACAAATCCCAAATTCAAACTTCACAACCACTCTTTCAAATTTAAACAAAATCAAAATCTACAAAAATTCCAGAAATTCGAAAACCTAAAATAATAATCCGACAATTGTCCGCGTCTGTGTGCGCACACAAATCAAACCAAAACTCCAAGCTGAAAACGCACACAGACGCGAGAACACTCAACCGCTAATCAACCAATAATAGTAATAATCATAATAATACTAATAATAATAATAATAATACTAATAATAATAATAATAATAATAATAATAATAATAATAATAATAATAATAATAATAATAATAATAATAATAATAATAATAATAATAATAATAATAATAATAATAATAATAATAATAATAATAATAATAATAATAATAATAATAATAATAATAATAATAATAATAATAATAATAATAATAATAATAATAATAATAATAATAATAATAATAATAATAATAATAATAATAATAATAATAATAATAATAATAATAATAATAATGGTAATAAAGTATATAATTACTGTGAAGTATATAATTAATGAAATTAAAGAATTTTCAACTATAAAAATAGTCCTTTTTTAATATTGGTTTTAATTAAATTTTTAACATTTTCATTTTATTCATCTGTTTAAATTAAGTGATTTTTATTTAATTTTTTGTTGAATTGATGTATTTTCAATTCTTTATTTTAATTAAAAAAGTTTTTATATATTTTAATTTTTAAAATTAATTTTTTTATTTATAAATTGATTTTTATAATTTTGAAAATAATTTCGAAGTTTTCATTCAAATAACTTCTTACCAATAAAAAAGCACAGGAATTTTTTCTCGGTTAAAGGAGCCGAGAAATAATTTCCAATGATAAGAATAAATATTTTTCTTCCGAGAAAAAAACCTGAATAAAATATAACTTTTACAAGAAATATTTTTCAATCAATAAAAAGACATGTCATAAAATTGAAAAGATAGAATGAACTTGACAAAATAATTTATTTAATAAGATACATCTTTGGATAAATAATTTTCAAAATCTTATGGAAAAGTCATATTCAATTCCTCATCATCTGTTTTAAGTCAATAACCTTCAATTTTATTCCATTAGTTTTGGTGCCAAAGTATTTGTGCTGAGTGACAAGAGTGGAATAGCTTACGATTTCATAATATATCATGACCAAACAACAATTGAGTTGGACAGGAACCACTTCAAAGCATTTGGTTCAGGAGCATATGGTGTTTTTTTTATTATCAAATAGAATTACTTGAACAGGTAGTAAACAATTTTTTGATAATTACTTTTCAACTTACCTTACTTTCAAGTATTAAAATCAAAAGGAATCTTTGGTGTATGCGTTGTTTGTTTAAAGCGCTTCATTTGTACATTATTTGCTGGTTGAGGATTTTCAGATGAAGTACCGTGCGTTATATGAATATTTTACCTGGTTTCTCAGATTTTGTCATTGTCTCACTCAATTTTGTTATCGTTCTACTCAATTTCCTCAATTCCGCTCTCTACTAACTGATATTCTTACACAAAGGTTTTCACTACCGCTAAGAACTCACAGTCTCATAATCAGTCGCATCACGTATTGCGAAAACTTATACTTAAACATTAATTATTTATTGAAGTGGAGTCATTTAAAATTTAATTTTTTAATAATTTTTTATTATTAGTTAAATGAATCGGTAATCGAGTTGAGACATGGTATCGAATTTGGTTGGGAAAGATGAAGAAGATAAGGTTAGGCGAGGGGATGAAATATTAAACAATACATAAAATTAGAAAGATAAATAGTAATATGGGCAGGGTAAACTTGCTTGGTTGTATGAAATATCTTTATTGAATTTCCATACGATCAAGGAAGTTAACTCTAAGACTTAACTATAATTTCTTCACTTGAAAAAGGCAGTACCGAAAATTCGTGATTATCAAAAACATCGATATATTTACTGATTTATAGTCAAGGTTTTTAATAAATACTATATGGTCAATCCTGACGTTAATTCGCGTCTGTGTGCGTGTTGGATTCGGAGATGGTGTTGGTTTTTTGTATGCGCACACAGACGCGATCAGTGTAATTTTGGAGCATTTCATTATCGATATTGTCGAGTTATATCGAGGTTTGATTTTGTGATCGATTTTGATATTTTTAGCTGAAAATATTTTTGGAGTTTTTTATCAGTTGTTCAAGTTTTGGATTTTATATCAGTTGTTTAAATTTGGTAGGTTTTGTGATTGTTTTGAAAATACAAAGGTTTTAGAAATTCGTTTATTAATTTCAAAATGGAAAAGGATATTATGATTGTATGGAGTTTAGAAGATGGCAAACAGAGTTATGTATTATATGGACATTCAGAATCAATAACGAAATTAATCAACGAAACTAACTCATTCCTTGGAAGTGTGGATTTATGTGATTATTCTAATCGTATGGAAATTAAATCTTGGTCAAATGAAGTTGAATAAATTCAAATCAGTTGAAGGTTCAGAAATGATTGACTTTAAGCGGATAGTTGATCCATTATCCAAATATGAATTTCAATATATTCGAACAATAAAACTGGAACAAACGCATGGAAATTTGGACACGAATCTCTATAAATTGGTCTTTATGCTTGCCGTTATCCCAGAACATGAGTTATTACTATATGAAGAATCAAGTCA
Source organism: Schmidtea polychroa (assembly GCA_959609185.1). Classification (NCBI taxonomy): domain Eukaryota; kingdom Metazoa; phylum Platyhelminthes; order Tricladida; family Dugesiidae; genus Schmidtea; species Schmidtea polychroa. The sequence goes on from CAUHTR010002925.1 coordinate 12,086, forward strand.
AAGGCTTTTAGCTGATGCTTCGAAAGAAGATGATGCTCAATACAAGAGCGAGTTTATCAGAGCCAACATGTTCCGTTCGACATTTGAACACTATATATATATGTGTGTGTGTGTGTGTGTTACAGTTAAAGTAAAAACTTAGACAATGTATCCATTCTCTAATAAAATACATAAATGTCATTCTAGTAATCCATATTGCAATACAGCATACTACCTAGATATAATATACACTTTATTATTATTTTATTATTTCTAAAGATTTTACTACTAAAAAAAATACTAGTGATTGTATACTTTAACTGTATATATATATATATATATATATATATATATATATATATATATATATATATATATATATATATATATAAGGCTACCATCTTGACGAGTTATATCTAGTATTAGCATAAAGCTTGTGGTGGCACTCCATAGGAATGCTTACCAATAAATGCAAACAACAAATTTTTTTTTCTTGAAATAGACCAATGTATTAGTAATTTTTTAAAAAGCAACAGTATTTCTAATAGAATTATATATTTCATTCTAGTTGTACACGAACACATCTACTAAACAGTGTAGTTCACTGACAAAACTGCATTGCCTAACGAAACGAAACCAGTGCAAACCGTACAATAGAGGCATACCACTGAATGTCTGATAATATATGCATTAAAGAAGGAAAACAATACAATGAAAATTAAAACAAAATTAAAACGAAGTCTACACAGACGCTAGAAACAAAGACTAAATTAATAAATGGGAAATGTTTGGTGGTTATATTGGATTGGATGAAGTTATATGTTGGATACAAAAGAACAAGTTTGGTTACTCGTTTCCGCAGTGATCATTCCCATATCTTGGGTAGCTTTCTCCTCATAACTATCTATTTGATAAATTTCCTGTAAACATATTTAACAAGTCTTATCATAGTATCGAAAGTATCTAACCGTTTCTCTATGCGTATGACCATTACTTTGTTCATTTGAAGTCCTGTTGTCTTCGATCTAAACAAATTATATGATAAATTGCTTTAAAAGTTAAACTTTGAAAACTGGTTAAATTTTCGTTATTTTTAATTAATTAAAGGGAAATAATGAAATAGTTTTGATTAAAAGTAATAAAAAATTTATCATTTAGATTTCGACATTAAGATTAATATTTTTCCTATTTAACACAAACTTTCAGCAGCACCGAAATCGAAATGAAAATAACAGAGCGAAAATGAACAAATAAATAAATTAAATAAATAATATTAAATATTTTAATTTTGCAATTTATGTTATTCTATATTGTCAGTAATTTTTTTATTTTTTTTGGTCACTTTTGTTTGTTTTTTGGTAATATTTCATTTATTTTTATTTTACCAATAGATCAAATATTTTTATTATATTCAATATTACATATAACACTAGTCAACATAGTTTTTCAGAAATTCTAAAAATAAATATTTATTTGAATTTTTTAACTAATTAAATTAAATAACTTATTATGAAAATTTTATATATATATATATATATATATATATATATATATATATATATATATATATATATATATATATACACTTGAAAAAGGCAGTGCCGAAAATTCGTGAGTATCAACAAACATCGATATATTACTGATTTATAGTCTTCAAAATCTCTTTTTAATAAATTCAATGGAAAAAGTAATCAGTGGTGAAATTGGAAGAAATAAAAGTTCTTATAATATATAGAGCAATATTTAATCAAGCATAAATTAATGAGCATTAATTTGTTTAAATGAGAATTAAAGAGATTTAGCATTAATTATATTGAATGATCGTTATTTATATTTTAAGGGCATTAATTATATTAAGGTACATTTTATTTATTCGTGCATTATTAATTTGTAATTAGCAGTATTTCAAATTCAAATGATAAAGAAGAGGAGATAGACAACACCCAAAACAACAAACAAGCAAATGCAGTTGTTTTTAAGAAATGGAAAAATGAAACTAGATTCCTCGAATATTTTACAAATGAATTGTTGTCATCGAAGAGCGGTTGGTATGAAAGCCTGCAAATGTTTATGCCAAGCACCAACAACGCCTCGAAGCGACCAACCGTGTTATCAGAGATGAAGATACTCTACTCAAACGTTTAGTGCTCTCAAGATTTGTTAAAAAGTGATCAAAGGAGACCGATCCAAGAGATATAAATTCAAAATGTTACAAGGAAGAAACAACTATTTAACCTTCACATTGGGTTGATGGATACAATTGGGTAAAGTCAAACAATGAAATGATTTCAATACCAGATACTGATGTAGAGACTACGAGATATTATGTACCATCATGCAAAACTTTAAAAACCACAGATAAAGATATAAAACGCTAAATGGTCGATTTAATACTTTCGAGACCTTCCGAGCTACACGATTCGGCATTTGGTGTGTGTCACTGTAGTGCCTCTGATTCCCACTTTTATCAATTTAATAATTGAACTTAAAATATATTATTACATTAATTAAATTTAAATTAAATTAATTGCAACTAAATCAAATTAAAATCCAAAATCAAAATCAATAAAAATAAAAACAATTAATGAATCATTCAATTTCCCAAGCACTAAATCTCATCAGAACCAATGAAGAAAATATGCCAGACATTCAAGAAACTGAAGCCTTCGTTTTCTTAGCTATGATCTATCTGATGATTGTCTTGATCATCAACACCATTTATTCGACCCAAGAAATTTACCTTGGAACACTAATTTTTAATTCTAACGATTATCCTGATAAAATTCGTTACGAGAACAGGACTGACCCATCCGTCTTCAGTCAAAAGGAGTTTATTAACAAAGTTATATCAGACAATGATCCAAATACTTTCACATCGTACGATCCTGGAGTCTACATGCTAAAATTCAAGACCATCAACCATCTCCGTACAATCGCCAGATCAAGTGTCCGTGCTTTCGTTGGAACATTGACTACTGGAGCAGATATATCCATTTTTTATTTCAATGTCCGTTGGAATAAAATCTTTATTCGAATTAGTTGTATGTCTCTATAGTCACTACCAAACAATGGAGAAATATGGAAGATAGGTACTTGAACTTGTCCTGCATTTCTAAAGCATTACATTTGCAAACATGTGGTTGGTATGGTGATCAGATTAAAATATTGCGAACCATCACTAGAGGAAAAAAATGTCGATATTGGAACCAAGCGCGAGAGAGGAAGACTTTCAAAAGCTAAAAAAGCTTTACTAAGACAATGACAATTTTATAAATGATGATCTGGGATTTTTTCAATTTTAAAATAATATTAAATAATAGTATTTTTTTGTCTAATGTTTTTTCTTAAATTGATTAATGTATTTTTTCATTTAAATTAATGTAGTTCTTTAAATAAATTAAATAAAATAATTTCTATAATGCTATTAAATTATTGCTAAAGCTTTATTATATTAATGCTCATTCAATATAGCATTAATGCTCAGCCTAATATACATATTTTTCATTCTTGGTTGTTGGGTATACATATTTTTCTGTAAAAGTCTCTAACTGTTTTTCATTCCAGCAATCTGGAATATTGGATTTGATACTGGCGCTCAATGAAATATTCAGGTGGTGCAGATTTCATTTCCTCACTTATTGATTCATTTTGATCTGCTTCATCATTTAAACATGATTTTTTTAACAATAGAAATTTCGTAATTGTATTTTGTCATTTTCATTTTGCTAGGTTGTACGAACGATTAAAAAAACATAATTAATAATAGTTAGATATTTAAACTTAAAGTACCTTTAAAGCTTTAAATATTATTTTATTAATTATTTTATATGTAAAAAAGCTCAACCAATAATTTTTATAATTAAATTTAAGTTCTAGGCATCATTATCTTATTACCAAATAATACTTTTATTTGTTATTATTATTTGAGGTTATTGGATATTGCATAAAGTATTGTTAAATGAATAAAAAAAATATTTGAATAAAGTGCGAGCCGGAGCGAGCCGCCTTCAGCTCATCACTGCATTAATATCTTTGGAATCTACATGTCTTAATGCAGCTTCTAGTTTCATACATACTGTGACATAAGATTTTTCATTTTATACATCTTTCATATTGTATTATACAATACTATACAATTTGTATATAACACCAAATACAGACTCAAGATGTTCCATTTTTTGGAATCGTTCTTCATTCGAATTAATTTCTGCATCTAGAATTGTAAAATAAAATTCAATTTTTGGCGAAGTTTCAATAATCGGATCCTCAGCACCTTCATAAGCGAAAAACTTTTTCTTGTGTCGTGTACTGAGCGGTTCTGATTAGTACCAGCGTTGCCAGACCGACTTAAAGTGATTTCGTAGAATTTTGAAATTCTGGAATTTTTTTCTATTGAAAGTGATAATGTGATAACTCCTAAACTATATAAGCTAACCCAACCAAACTTTGCCTAACTTAATTTGACCTAACCTTGACTAATTTGGAAAAGTTTGAAGATTATATAGTTTAGGAGATATGGCCACATTTGCATTTTAAAATTCTACATAAAAACATTCTTTGATTTTATAATTCTAAGAAATGCATACTACTCGTTACCAGACGTCCAGATTCTTGCGGGATATCACTAATTTTGAGTTAAAATACAGCTAAATTGATGATTATTCGAAGATAAATTTATTATAAAAAGATGCTAACTCATCGAATGCATATTTTAGTAAATAATTTTTTCCTATATTCAAGAAATAATTTATAAAAATATTTTTGCGCTCTACAAAATTTAGTATCCTAGGCGACGGCTTACTTTGCCTATTATGGTAGAGCCGTCCCTAATTATTATTATTATTTATTATTATTAACATTATTATCATTATTATTATTATTATTATTATTATTATTATTATTATTATTATTATTATTATTATTATTATTATTATTATTATTATTATTATTATTATTATTATTATTATTATTATTATTATTATTATTAATTACAATATCATTATTTAAGATAATATTATTATTTGTTCTTATTAAATATATTATTATTATTATATCATATTTCATAAAGTTTTTTATGAAGATTTTCATAAAGTAAAACATTCTAAACAATATAACCTTCGTGGAATTATTCTGCATCTCGTCAATAGTGGAATTTGATTTTGATGACCTATAGAAATATTTTCATTGGGTTATTCAAACATTATTTTACTTGTTCTCAGAATTTTGTTGTTTTTTCGATTTGGTAGACATTGATGGTATTAGTTCTATTTGTTCTCAGGCTTAAAACTTTTTTAAAATAATAAGTTAGTATTCAGTGATTAAAGTGGTTAATATAAACAATTTTCATTTGTAAATAATTGGTTTTTCTTTTTATATTAAATTAATAAAAACAAATTTATTTTTGTTCTTTTAAATGAAAAATTTCATTTTCATATGTTCAATTAAATTTTATTAATTAAAATAAAAATTTTCAGTAGAAATAAAATGCATGCAAGTTTCCATTTGTTTTATGGATTGAAAGAACATCGGGATAAAATGCGAATTATACATCAAAGAAGTCCGACATCTACGAGTATCATTGGAACCACAATTATATGCACCCTAGTACTGATATCAATGGGTGCTGACGGTGATAGCTCTAGGTCAGACACTGAGTTTGTATTTGAATCTTTCAGTGTCTCCCACCGAGCTGAGCTCAGATCAATCTAGACCTGAATGGTTACTCAATATGTCTATTTTTTCCTGTTATGATGAGGTTTATCTAGATTCAAATAATTACATAGTGTTTATCTTTTTCATGTTTCCGTTTTTAATTAGCTGACGTTTGCTAAATTGGTTGAGCTATCCTATCATGCATGAGGTTTGCTAATTTTAGTCACAAATCCTCTTGCGGAATGAATGATGCCAGTGTTTGAGATCTTGGGTATTCCACATTTTACCCTTTCGTGCTGTTTCCAGACTAACCCAGAATTCAAGAATACTGTACCTCTCGATACCCGTTGAGTGATCAACGTTGGAACTGCATCGAGTGGATGATTACCAGCGAAAAGTGAGCGTATCTTTGTACATTATAATCAAGTTCTTTTTTAGTTGATCTCCAAACGAAGTTTGTGTGCAACGGATTTCCGTAGAAGGCTACAGGGGATGAAAACTCTCTCTGTTCTTCACTTTACATAATTTTAATCACCATGACTTCTGATTAAACTTAACCATATCTAATAAAAAGAGATTGTGTCAAAACTGACACATCCGTAGTTATAGGTAAATTGTAATTTCCGTGCTTCTAGTGTTAAATAAAAAACGTAGTTGATATTTAATTTTAAATGAATGTCAATGCGTGCTATTACGGTTTGTTGGATAATGGATGACACAGAGTGGTTTAGTAAATAAAGAGTTTAATTTTTTTGGTTCAACCTTCTTAGAGTAGCGTCAATATGAATGATAAGCCGCTGGATACATATTGAATGAATGAGGACCCATGAACCGAGACTCGAAAAACTTAAAATCAACCGAAAATTAATAAATACAGATCAAATTTAATTATCAATAATGACAGTAAGTAGGGTAATAATAATTATAGATAATAATAAACAAGACTGTCGAACGCATGATACGCAGTAATAGGTAACAGGTATGATTGAGGTAATGCGCCTACTACGCTAGGTTTGCTCTGATATTATAATGGCAGGAGTTCGAATTAACTCTTTTCTGTCTTTTAGTGATACAATTAATGGAGAACTTAAGAGCTGACAGAGAGCAGGCGCAAAAACAAGAGGAGAAACTGCGGTACGAGTGAACAAATTCAAAGGACGGTACCGGAACTCGAAGGTCCCACCGAAATGCAAAAACGCCTGAAGCTGATCCAAGAGAAGCAGCTTCGTAGTGCTCAAGATCTAATGGAAATAAAGGCGCTCCGGATGTAGGTTCGGCAGTTGGAAACCCAACTCAATCACCAGAATATTGACCAGGGCGTGACCTAGAAAATCCGCTCAGTAACAGTTAAGATGACAGAGATTGCTCAACCACGGTCGTCAGTTCCGAAAAGGAAAAGCCTCGGTAAAGTCAAACAGGCATGGTTAAAGATAAACCGAAAATTTTTAACACCTACTGAACTGCAATAATGTGTGTCTGAGCTCGTATAGTTTCGTGAATAAATTTTGTTATATATTACAGGGGTTCATAAGATTATTGGTTAAAGGGAAGTATTATAATAGTACCTGCCCATCAAGAAAAGTGGTTAGTACGATAGCGACCAGTCGAAAATTTGATATAGACCTTCTATCGGCAGTCCGCAAACCTACTCGAGTGCCTTACAATTATAGTATACAGAAGTATGATCATTTCTTACTGGTACTCACACACTTGATACAGTTCCAACTTTGATCACTCAACGGGTATAAAGCGGTATAGCATCATTGTATTCTGGGTAACGCTGGAAACCGCTCGAAGTGGTAAAATGTGATCTACCTGTAACCCACCAAAAGAGTGGAACCCATACAAGTAACATGATTCGCTCCATGCCATGTCAAATAACTACATCAGAAAATGTATCGACTAGCTACATTCCGAAATAGCCATATCAAAGAAATCAGGGTTCAAAGAAGCTTAGTAAATTACCGAAGTCACACCTTAATAAAAATGTGGATTGTGTCCATTATCTGCCACCTACAAGATACATGGATATTTTAAGAATTCTATTAGTTTTATTTAATTATAAAAACATAAATAAACTAAATTATCATTTATTGAGTTTTCATCACACAAATAAGATACATTAAAATATTTGCTTGTACATTACTTTTCCACACAAGCTCATTTAGGAAAAGAGGAAGCTGATTTCCACGAATCCCCTTTATGGCCTTTATCTTCATTTTCAGCTGCGCCCATAGATATTTTATATTTTGGGTATTCGATTTGTCATGCTAAAAGGTTTTCATAATAATAAATAAATTTGAAATAAATAGATCTATAAATAAATAATTTTAAATTCAATGTTATGGGTATTATCTGCCACCTAGGTTGCAGATAATAGACATGATCCGAAAATGTTTACTGAATCATAACTGAAACTCCAAACCTTTACCTAGCAGATACCCCAAACTTAATTCCACCTCATCAGATTCATCTTATTAAAGTTCCTTACATGAAAATACCAACCTCAAATCAAAAGAAGATGAGTAAACAGAAGAGAATTCAAAAATGAAAAAGACAAAGAATACAGCCAATTAACAGACAATGAACCTACCATCAGAATAACGCTACTCGTAAGATTTTTTACCAACGAGTTACTTATAAACATTACTTTTTTAAGAGTAGACATTTGGTGGGTTACAGGCAATTAAACATTTTACCCTTTCGTGCTGTTACCAGCGTAACCCAGAATACAAACAATTGTTTCCTCCGCTTGATACCCGTTGAGCGATCAACGTTGGTACTATACCAAGAGGGTGAGGGCTCGCAAAAAGTGAGCACACTATTTGCACTATAATTGTCGAACACTCTTTGGGTTCACGGACTATTGATAGAAGATGTGTGTCCGATTTGCTCCGATCCCTTAATTTAATGGTTTTCCTAAGTTCCACTTTACCTCATCAAGCTAACATGTGGTGGGTTACTGGTGGTTGATTAATTACTATTTTATGCTGTTACCAGCGTAACCCAACATGCAACATTGTTTTCCGCTTGGTACCCTTTGAGTAATCAACGTTGGTACTGTACCAAAGGGTTGAGTACTCGCAAAAAGTGAGCGCATCAAGGCACTATAATTGTCGAGTACTCTATGGGTTCACGGACTACCGTTAGAAGGTTTGTGTCCGGTTTCCTCGGGTCCCTTATCAAAATTGTTTCCCCAACCTTACGCACAAACTCTCATTTCTCAGGCAATCATAAAATATATCGGACATTATTTTAATACTACAAAATAGGTATTATTTTAACACCACAAGAATATGTATTATCTTAATGCTACACAAATATACAAAGCATACTACAAAAATATACAAAACAGAATAAAAGTTCAAATCGGCTTGTTGGTAGAGCTGGCCAACCCCGTCGTAGACGCTTGCGATGAATTTGCTTGCCGTTCGTACTCGGCCAACCTGGCCTTCTTTAATTTTTCCCGAATGTTCCGTCCAAGCCGCTTTCGTTTAGGCTTACCTTCAGCGGCTGGAGTGTATATTGTTGCGAGCTCAACGGTCAGCGGCCGTATTGGCCTTGTTACGGCTTCCTGTATAAACTGCTCGTTTCGCTCGGTTTCGAGCGCGCGCACCTGCAATTTTAGGGCGCGAATCTCCATTTGGTCTTGGGCGGCTTGCGTCTGCAGCTGGAGAATCTGGGCTGTCTTCTTTTTCATTGCCTCGGGACTAAACCAGGTCCCCTCGAACTCCCGACATTTCCCTTTTCAATTTATCCACCCGGACTCGGAGTTCGTCGGTTTGTTGTTGGGCCTGCTCCCGATCCTTGCGCAGATTTTCCATTAATTTATACACTAAAAACATAAAGGGTTATTAATTTCCTTCATATCAAGCAGAATTATAACGATCAAGTAGTAGAATCATTAATTAACATTAGTGTTTTACCGTTACGACATTATTGTACTTGCTCAATTTACTATATGAATTACAAAACCCAGAAAAGAATACTTTATTTAAATAATACACACTAGATGATTTCTAAGATTAATTAGTAACCAAACGATAAATGAGATGACCAAATTGAGTTAATTGTCATATAATAATCATGCTTGGCGCTTGCGGGGCCTCCCTCTCTTGCGTGGGGTTGCCTCGGCTTCTTCGAGTTCCTCCAGGGACACTCCCTCTCTCTTGGCCCGGATTTGTAGTTCGATTCTCTTAAGCCGGGTCTGAGCGCAGTGCCGTAGCTAGGAATTTGTCTGCGGGTGGGCAGACCAATTTTGCGGAGGGGCAATATGATCTTGTAGTTTTAGAACAAATTTTCCCTTATTTCGATTCATAAAAAATTGAGATTAAAACACGAGTTTTATTCGGCAACTGTTGAATACTTGATTGCACACTACAGTAAATAAAAAGTTAACAAAGGCACAATACAATATAAATCAAAACAGTTGAAGTCTTCTTGATCCACTCTCCCAGAAGCGACGTATCAGACTACCATCCTCCTTAACACTTCTAGCCAATGCGTTCTCGTAGGAAATGAGAATCAAATCAGATTGTCTCTGATGAAGCATAGAGCGCCTTTGTGGTGTTAGAACCCTATTCAGGGTGCTAAAAGAAGACTCACAAACAGCAGTTGATACACCAATTGTTCGAGTCAATCCAATAATCTGGCGAATGGTTGGCATTGCTTCTGAAACAGGTGAAGTTTGGATGGAACGAGGATCTTCTGCTCGGCCAGTCTCTTGGGAGAAGAATTTCTTAGCAAGTTGTAATTCCACATCATCAAGAACCAAACCTACCAAGTCGGCAAGTGGCTGGAGAGCAGCTTTCTCAAGAAAGTTTTTTGATGCAGGGTGAGTGGCTTCCACAGATTTTGCAATGTCGCATTGCAACTCCCCAAAACGATTGTTCAGTTCATGTAAAAACCCATTTAAAAGATTCTGATATGTCTGCCATGCTCGTGTGCGTTCCGTATTTGGGTAAGACTGCATTATGGAATTATCTGTGGAAAGTCGAGAAAGATCATACTCATTGTCTATCAATCGAGAGCTTATCAAGCGCTGTCTTTTAGAGCGAGGATGGCCAGACTCAACAGAGGCAACAGTCTCCTTCTCTACACAGCACCAATAGACCTCAAAGGTCTCCTCGTTGTTCATTGCTTGAATCATCTCCTTTGTTGTATTTACACAGTCAGCAGCTTCTAGAAATGTTATTGATTTGGATTGCAGGAGTTTGTTGGGAACATTCAATTTGTTTAATAACACTGGCATACATTTTGAAAGAAGGAGGAATTGTGGGTCCGCCAATCTTTTGAGGATTCCTGAGGCAATAACTGCTATCTCTCCAACACCTTTTTCACAATCTTCGAGAACTTTGAGAATATCTTGGAGGAACTTTCCCACAGCGACAGCAGCTGAAAGATGACCTTCCCAGCGTTGTTCCAATACACGTTTTAGTGATTCTCCATTATACTTGGCTTGGATAATGGGACGACGGAAGAATACATACAGCTGTTGGCAGATACTAAAGTACAGCGCCACTGTTTCGTTTGAGGAAACAGCATACTGGACCACGAGATGCAGCTGATGGTTAAAACAGTGAATATAAGGCACTCTGCGCTGAAGCCGCTGTTGCAGAAGAGATTGGATTCCACCTTTGTGTCCGGAATTGACACTGGCTCCGTCATAACACTGAGCCAATATCCTATCAAGACGAATCTTGTTCTTCTGGAGATGATTGATCAATAAGTGTGTCAAACTCTCTGCATCCAGCTTAGATGTGTCTGCAATACATAACAAACGTTCACGAACTTTTCCCTTGAGATCGACAAATCGTAAAACAATTGAGATATTTTCAATTCCGTTTACATCCTTTGTGCCATCACACATAATAGTGAACCAATTGTCATCCAGTTCTGTTACAATTCTTTCTTTAACTAGATCAGCCAAGTGGTGAATAATTTCATTTTGAAATTGGGCTGACGTGTAAGAGGCATTCCGTGGAATGGTACTATATACACTTGCTAAGTAGGGATCCTTCTGCAAAGTGTATTGAAAGAGTTTAACAAATAGACCACATGGCTCAGTTGGCTCTGAAGTATCATCAAGCACACTGCCTAACTTTTGAAGCCCTGCCGAATCTTGAGTACCTCGTAGAGGTAATTCATTCGCTGTTAGGAAGAAAATTATGTCCATCATTGATCGAACATAGTAGCGGTTCCTCTCGCACTGCTCATCATTCACCTTAGTACTAACTTCCTGTCCCATTAGTTGTCGATGTTGTAAATCTTTCCAGAGTGCCATGGCGGTTCCATGAGCCTTCGACTTTTCATGCTTTACTAAGCCTCGCTTCCAGTTCCGATAGCCTTTGTGAGTAAAAGCAGCTTCTGATTCCGCCTGGTGTGTCGATATACATCCAAGATGCGAGAACTTGTAACACGGAAAGCAAAATGCCGCATCTCGGATTTTACTATATTCCAGCCAATCGTGATTGTTGAACCATGCTGGGTTGAAGCGACGTTCAACTTGACCAAACATTGTTTTAGGGTATGCTGAAGGGAACAATTTTGGCTGCATAGGCTTATCAACTCCGAGATCTAGAGGTCGTTCTGACTGAGATGACAATGAAACTGGCTGAGATGATGATAGAACTGGTTCAAATGAAGAAGAAATTGGTTGTGAGGATGATGGATCGGTGTCAGATGATGACAGAATTTCATGAGAGGTGTCATCTGCTGAGTTTATCTGATTACAAATGAGTGTCTTTTCTCCAATACTACTTTTAGGTGTTGTTGGGATATTGGTGACAGCTGTAGTCATCGGGCTTTTATTCGCACAAGTGGATAACTTTGTGACGAAGAATTTTCGTATGTCCATAATTGATACCTAAACAGAGAAAATAATATAACTATGAAGGAAAAAATAGTTGTTTTTTTAAATGATTTCAATGATGTTTGATGAATTCAGATATATTAATAATTAAATGATATGAAATAAAAAGAATCACAGCTGCTGAGCAGCATGATAGTCTGAAATGGACATACCTTAGGATTGACGCCAGGAGTTAAATAAGTGGAAGTTTACGTCGGCGAATTTAAACAATGATCATAGTTACAATAAGTATTTTATTCAGATAATTATTCAATTTAATTAATACTTATATTTAATTAATTATATTTAATAATTAAATACTGAATTTAATGCAATATATTTAATTATATTTAATATATTTAATTATTAAGTAATAGTAACATATTTTATAATTAAATATAAGGAATTAATTTACGTATTTTATAATTAAATATAATGAATTAAATTATGTCATTTATATTTAAATATAAATATCACTTGTACGAATTGTATGATTAAATATAATTATAAATTATATACATATTTTCCATTGCTGAATTGAAGTTATTTTCGTATTTATTTGGTGAAAATAACGGGGGGGGGGCAAAGTCAGTCAACGGGGTGGCACTGCCCACCCATGCCCCCCCGTGGCTACGGCACTGACCCTACCTGAGGCAAAATTCCGATTTGCTCTGATTTTCCCTTTCCTTATATACTACTCGAAATCGGGATGACAAATGGTTATTGCCGAACCAATTTTTCACTTGACATTTGCTTCTACGTATTTGCTTCGGCTGTCACCCATAATGGTCCAACGAATCCAGATAATTAATGGCCCGTACGGTCTTCCTACTCGCGCTATCTTCTCCTTACTCTTTTCCCATTAATCATTGTGTCAAGCTAATGGACCCAAATCTTCCTTCTGTTTGCTTTTCTTCTTGTTTACCCAGCTCGGGTTTCCTTTATCTCTCGGGTTCTCCATTGGCTCGGGTTTCCCATTAGCTAGGGTTTTCTATTAGCCAATTAATTAATTAATTAACGTTTTCTGTTTTCATACCTTTGAATGCTTTTCGACCCTTCCTAACCATTTTCTGATAAATCCCTAACCATCATCTTGTTGACCATTAGCTAATCTATACCTGTCCCGTTTTCCCAATTCGATTTCGATGATTTTACAATTTATTGATTTTTCTCGGATTTCCGGATTCTTGCCTTTCGTAATTAGCTTTTCGCATTTTCTAATACCGCTTCCATCATACTTTCCTTTACTATCGATTCTGTACATGATCCCGCTTTTATTTGTCTTTTTTCTTCACTTACTTTTTATTTAAATTATTAACCTACATTTCATTTCAATTTATTTTAATTTACGGACCTCAACAGTAGGATTGAGATGCTGACATATAGAATGGCATATAGAATAGAAACGACATGAATAAGCCAGAACCAGTAAAGGGTTTACCAACAAAGTTACAACGACCATTTAAAGGACCATGTTTAGTATGTGATACAACTGAAACTAATTTAACACATAAAGTGGTATAGAATAGAAATGACATAAGAATTGCTAACGGCTATCAGACCAGGAAGGAGGGTTACTCGAGAAGTGTTCAAAAGTACACTCACTTATCCATCAGCTTTCAACCTCGATACACTGTACCAACACGTGCATCGAGTGCAGTCTCACTGGGTATATCTGACGGGAATTATTAGTCGTATCGGTAAGTGAAACAAATAGTTACCCTGGAAACCGTAAACAAGTCTTTCAAGCTCGTATTAAAATGACAATGATACCAACAATGGAACCTTTCCTAGAAGAGCGCTAATTTAAGTGATAAATATTCTTTTGTCCGCTTTGAAGAGTGTTAATAGTGATAATAGCAACAAATAATCATAATACGGATAATTTGAACGTTTCTGAATGTTCCTGATCACTCAGTTACCTTTTAACCTAGCCGGCAAAGTGGCATAGAATTACAATTAGAAATCATAATATATATCCAATACAAAGCTATTTTTAAACTTTTATATTTTGTTACAAAAATTCATTGAAAAAAAGAATACAACTTCCGAAAAAAATATTAAATATTTAGATCAAGATTTTATATCGTAATTATGAAACTTTGTTATTTTATTAAATAAAAAAAATTTACATTATCATATTTAAAATATCAGTTATATAGTTTGACGTAATATTTTAGAAATATGTGACCTATATTAATTCTAAATAGAATTTATTTATTCGAAATAGAACAAAATTTATTCTAATAGAATTTTATATTTCTACTTAGAACAAAATGTAGGTCAATAGAATTCTAATCGAATATTCTAGAATCTATTACTTTGATATAAATTCGTTTTAGCCGCTTCCATATTTACTTTTTAAAATTTTATTATTAATTTAAAAATTATTAATATTTAGAAAGTAAGTTGATAAATTTACATTCTATTATTTTCTTATTTATTTTTAGGTAATGAGTGAGATAGAGGCTGAAACTTTCGCATTCCAAGCTGAGATAGCTCAGTTGATGAGCCTAATAATCAACACATTTTATTCAAATAAAGAAATTTTCCTCAGAGAATTAATTTCAAATTCAAGCGATGCTTTAGACAAGATCCGCTACAAAAGTTTAACAGATCCATCAGTTTTGGATACGGCGAAAGATTTGATGATTAAAATTATTCCTGATAAAGATGCAGGAACTTTAACTATTGTCGATACTGGTATTGGTATGACCAAAGCTGATTTAATTAACAATTTGGGAACAATTGCAAGATCAGGGACTAAAGCTTTTATGGAGGCGTTGCAAGCAGGCGCTGATATATCAATGATAGGTCAATTTGGTGTTGGTTTCTACTCGTCTTACCTAGTTGCAGATAAAGTTCAAGTTATTTCCAAAAGTAATGATGATGAACAATATTTATGGGAATCATCAGCTGGTGGTTCTTTCACAATTAAGTATGATAGTTCTGAACCAATTGGTAGAGGTTCTAAAGTCATATTGTACATGAAAGAAGATCAAATTGAATATCTGGATGAGAAAAAAATCAAAGATATTATTAAAAAGCATTCTCAATTTATTGGATATCCAATCAAGCTTGTTTTGGAAAAAGAGAGAGATAAAGAAATATCAGATGATGAGGCTGAAGTAGAGGATAAAAAAGAAAAGGAAAGTGAAGAAAACGAAGATAAGCCGAAGATTGAAGATTTGGATGATGAAGACGATGAGGATAAAAAGGATAAAGATAAAAAGAAAAAGAAAATCAAGGAAAAGTATATTGATGAAGAGGAATTGAATAAAACTAAACCGATATGGACAAGAAATCCAGATGACGTCAGTCAAGAAGATTATGCTGAATTCTATAAATCCTTAACGAATGATTGGGAAGATCATTTGGCTGTTAAACATTTTTCTGTTGAAGGACAATTAGAATTCAGAGCTTTGTTGTTTTGTCCTAAACGAGCTCCTTTTGATTTATTTGAAAATAAAAAGAAGCGTAATAATATCAAACTGTATGTTCGTAGAGTATTTATAATGGATAATTGTGAAGACTTAATTCCTGAATATTTGAATTTTGTCAAAGGTGTAGTTGATAGTGAGGATCTTCCATTGAATATTAGTCGTGAAATGCTTCAACAGAATAAAATTTTGAAAGTAATCAGAAAAAATTTAGTCAAAAAATGCTTGGAATTATTTGAAGAAATAATGGAAGATAAAGATAACTATAAAAAGTTCTACGAACAATTTGCTAAAAATATAAAATTAGGTATTCATGAAGATAGTGTGAATAGAAATAAAATAGCTGAATTTTTGCGATTTTATTCAACCTCAAGTGGTGAAGAAATGACCAGTTTGAAAGATTACATTTCTCGAATGAAGGAAAATCAAAAGGATATTTATTATATTACTGGAGAAAGCAAAGACAATGTAATTCATTCAGCATTTGTTGAAAGGTTAACGAAACGAGGATTTGAAGTGTTGTTAATGGTCGATCCAATTGATGAATATAGTGTTCAACAACTGAAAGAGTATGATGGGAAAAAGTTAATTTGTGTAACTAAAGAGGGATTAGAATTACCTGAAGATGAGGACGAAAAGAAAAAATTTGAAGAACAAAAAGCTGCTTTTGAACCGCTTTGTAAAGTTATGAAAGATATATTAGATAAAAAAGTTGAAAAAGTCACTGTCTCTAATAGATTGGTATCTTCTCCATGCTGTATTGTAACATCTCAATTTGGGTGGTCAGCAAACATGGAAAGAATCATGAAGGCACAGGCATTGCGAGATAGCAGTACAATGGGATATATGGCTGCAAAAAAACATTTGGAAATTAATCCTGATCATTCAATAATGAAATCTCTGAAATCACGAGTGGATGCAGATAAAAATGATAAATCTGTCAAAGATCTTGTTATGTTATTATTCGAAACATCCTTATTAAGCTCTGGTTTTTCTTTGGAAGATCCACAAGTAAATAATTTAATTGAAATATTTGTATTTTTTATTTCCTTTATTAGGTACATGGTAATCGTATTCATAGAATGATAAAGCTTGGCTTAGGAATTGAAGATGATGATGTTGAGATTGATGCAACTGAAGCAGGTGATATTCCCCTAGGTCCAACATCTACTGAAGATGAAGCTGGTAAAATGGAAGAAGTTGATTAAAAAATAATATTTTGTTGTGTAAATATAGTTAATTGATGTTTTCTTTCCTCTTAAAAAATAAATATTAAATCATAAAAATGAAAAAGTTGATAATTTTGTTTAGTTGCTTATTTGGATGAATTTAGATTTAATTACAATTAGGTTGTCAAATGTCATGTAAATTGTGCGTTATTAACGCATCGACCGTGGATGATGCTGTAGCATATATGGCGATTCTATGCTCAATGAATCTGTTCAACCTACTGATTTTCACTAACACATTTTAACTGTCATTTCAAAATTGGGATTTTACACGGATGAATTACAATAATGAATTTTATTTTATAATGATATTTTAAACAAATAGAAATGTTTATTTCCTAAATTAAGTTGTAACAACAGCCGAGTGATATCCTTTGTTATGGGAATAAACGCCTTTTGCAATTCATTCCACCCACATATTACATGACACCGCCCATTTGCCTTCACCTCACATTTTAGGTACTGCGTCAAAAAAAATTATTCTCTATGATAAACCAAATCGAGAAAACTCAACATTGTATTCTGTTGATAAATGATATTGTTGAAGTTGTAAAATTTAATTATCGTAAAAGGTCTTAATTTCTAGGAAAATGAAACAATTAAAAAGATTTAATTAAAAATCGAATGACGAAATTACAGAAAATCAATAGAATGTTGAGGTCTCGTTAATAGAAGGCCCCAACCTTACTGGTTCTTATTTATAAGAAAATAACAAAGATAAAACTGTTTTAAAATGTTTATTTAAAATAAAAAATTTACCAAATTGAATATACAATTTTCTTTCAAATTCAAAGTTCGATTCTTTAGATAATGCGTGCAATTATGTAATTGTGTGACTGTTGTGTTATTCCGTGGTGCGTGCGAATTTTAGACTTTTCTGTAGTGTCCGTCTGAGTTTAAAATCTAATAAGGATTTACCTTTTTAGATTATGTAAAACGCGGTTTTATTTTTCGGTGAAGAATAGTGGTTTTAAGTCGCTATTTATACAAATTTTCGGACAGCTGTTATTGTAAAAAAATAATTAATTTTTTTATTTTTACATGTTACTTATTAAGGAGTTTTTTAAGAATACTTATAAATTAAAAGAAATATTTTTCTAAATAATTATTATTTTCAAGTCTTAAAGAATTATATCATAAATTATTTCATTTCCACATGTTAAGAAATATTTTATTTCAAAAATGTTACAACTGAAAATTTTCTAGAGTTTTTCTAAATAAAAATATTTTAATTTTCTAATTTCTTTAAGAGTGCTTATAAATCGAAAGAAATATTTTGTTTCAAAATGTTACAGCTGAAAATGCCAATTCTAAATTCTAACTGTTTGATTAAATAACATTCTCTTAATTAATAAGCGTTAATAATTAAAATTTTATTAATCCCATCCCCTGATTATATGATTAAGGTTTATGTGTAAAAACACGAAAAACAAATGATAAATAGATTATAAACAAATAAAATCCCAATTATTTACAACACAATAAAACAGTTAGCAATAATAGATAAAATCATAAACCA
Source organism: Schmidtea polychroa (assembly GCA_959609185.1). Classification (NCBI taxonomy): domain Eukaryota; kingdom Metazoa; phylum Platyhelminthes; order Tricladida; family Dugesiidae; genus Schmidtea; species Schmidtea polychroa. The sequence goes on from CAUHTR010002925.1 coordinate 30,755, forward strand.
GTCACCGATAAAAATAAATAAGCCGCCAGGATCAAATGAAATGTCATTAATAAGTCAAATTATAAATCAACTGAATCACAAAAATTTAAACAGTTATATTTACAATATAGTCAACACTGGACTGAGTTGGATTGCGAAACTCTCTGGGCTGGATTGGGTTGGATTGAAAGATGTGGATTATGAGGGTTCTATATATAAACATTTGCCCTATATTTATTTGTTCCCACTCCATAATATTTTATGAGCTCGAACTCCCTCATTGCTCGGCCCCTGTCATTTAACAGAAGCTGTGATTTGAAAGATGCAGCAGTTATAAAAGTTTGCTCAATTTTTATAACTGCTGCACCTTTGAAATCATAGCTTCGTAAATCTCAAAAATCTCTAACATCAGACCTATTTCATCGAGATTGTATATGCCAATCTTCAACCAAAAGTTTCTACTTCTCAAAGAACATTGTTTACCAAATTACTTGCACAAGATGTGACGAATCGTACATAGGCGAAACAAAATGCAAAATGTTACAAGATGCGTTCAAAAATTCATTGCAAAAAATTGCAAAAAAACGATACATCATCAGATAACATACCTATCATCTTTCGACATTAAGTTCGTCCATGTCTCCGGTAAAGATAATGTAATCGCTGACTATTTTTCCAGAAGTATTTCAGCAACCCCAGTAATCATTCAAGATGTTATCCTTTCAACCCAACCGACATCAGAAGATCTCGTCCATTTCAAAAATCGATTTGGATAACGTAGAAAGAGGTACCAATAAAGATGCAACCACAACCGATGAATGGAGCAATTGGAGAATAGATTCAGGAGCAACCACGTCAAAAGATACAACTTGCGACCAGACAAGACGGAAAGAAATCGGAACAGCGATGGATCGACGAACAAGAGGAAGGCCAAAAGCAGACAAAGTAATTGTAGAACCAAAGTCCAAAATTCAAGTGCAAATGGAGCAGGTAAAAACCAAAATGGATAAATTAAGTGCACTGGTGAAGCAAGTCAAAGTGAAAACAAATGTCCGAGAACAAGGGACGCGATGGATAAACGATTTATTAGCTAATATGCTAGCACTAGCAAATCCGGATGTGAAACGAATAATGAGAAAGGATAACATCCCAACCAAAGCCAAGCAATTTTGGGAAGTGCTATAACCGATAAAAATGAAAATTATGGATAATAAAATTCGACTAACGTTAAAAGATCCGGTGGAATTAAGATTTATTGTGGAACATATATTAGGCAGATCAGAAGACCAGAATCAATATTTAGTGGGATTAGCTATGGTGGGTTACTAATGATCGAACGTTTTACCTTTCCGTGCTGTTTCCAGCGTAACCCAGAATACAACATTGTTTTACCGCTTGATACCCTTTGGGGGGGGGCGACTAGGGAAAAATAAAAAAATGTGAAACTAATAATAACATTAATAGCAATAACGCCAATGGTAATAATAACGATGATAATAATATTAATGATGATAATTAATAATAGTCGTAAATTTAAAATTTCTATAAGAGTACTACATATAAACAGCTTAGGGGTTCATTTAGGAAAATTGTGAAATTAAATTTTTAAATGAAATACAATTTGGCTTGATAGAAGTATGATCTAATTTAGCATACCTAATTAAGAGTTAATGACTACGGGATTTGGGGGGGGGGTTGGTTACGAAAATTACGAATACATTTTTAAAGGTAATAGAAGTTAAACATGATAGTAATTTATAATTCATATTTTTATAGATAATCAAAGTTTCAAGTTTATAATTTATGGATAATATAAGTTTATAGTTTATATTTTTATAAATAATCTAATTTATAATTTATATTTTATGGATAGTATAAGTTTATGATTTATACTTTTATAGAAATTAAATTTATAATTTGTACTTTTACGACTACTTGCGATTATAATTTATGAGATCAAATTTATATTTCATACTTTATAATTAATTACAATTTATATTATTATGAACAGAGCCGTAGTAGGGCAAATGGCGCCCGGGCGAGATTGAAATTTGGCGCCCCTGGTGCCAAAAGAATCCACCAATCCCATTAATTATGTACTTACAGGAATGGAATTGGTCTTGAAGAGTCAAATTAAGATGCAAAACTATACAATGCGGGCGCCATTTTCCCTACTACGGCTCTGTTCATAATAAGGGGTATCAAGCGGTAAAACAATGTTGTATTCTGGGTTACGCTGGAAACAGCACGGAAGGGTAAAACGTTCGATCATTAATAACCCACCAAAGCTAATCCCACTAAATATTGATTCTGGTCTTCTGATCTGCCTAATATATGTTCCACAATAAATCTTAATTTCACCGGATCTTTTAACGTTAGTCGAATTTTATTATCCATAATTTTCATTTTTATCGGTTATAGCACTTCCCAAAATTGCTTGGCTTTGGTTGGGATGTTATCCTTTCTCATTATTCGTTTCACATCCGGATTTGCTAGTGCTAGCATGTGTTGAGCTAGAACTGATTTCTAGACCCAAACTTCTAATTGTGACTGGAATGCGTAGGTACATAACATGCAAAAGGCAAAAAGTATAGTTAAATATTAAAAATACACCAAATAAACAATATTAATTAAAAGAGAAAACAACAAAAATATAAACACAGAAATTAAATAAAATTATACCAAAAGCAAGAAGTTATGCAAAATCGAACTCAAAATAACCAAATAAACATAGAGTTACAAAAAACAGACTCGAATAACTTAAAAAACGGTAAAAACAGTAAAAAATTCCAGAAAAACCCAGAACATTCCATAAAAATGGCGATGACCATTACAAAAGCCATCTAGAACAATAAAAGTTAGAAAAATAAATGAATTAGTAATAAAAATAAAAAAAATCTTAAAAAGAAATTCAGAAAACATCAGTTAAAATAAAAATTAAATTAAAATTAACATGGAACATACACGTGTACTTGCACACACAAAAATAGGTATATATACCGACGCATTTTGGTCACAGGTAAATCTTTATGCCAAAAATTTTTGTTCTGTAAGAAAATTTTTCGAGATACTGATAAAAGTAAGGAAGATTATTTATGTTACGTTTATTATTATTAATATAATTATCATGTGTTAAATGCGTTTTTTTTAATACAAGAACGATCAACATCGAACGAACTAGCCGTCGATGTTGATCCGTCTTACATCCAATTTGTATCAACATCTACAACGTCATTGTGCACGCAGCCTTGACGTATGCAGACACTGCCTGGCATGCACCTCAGTATTATAAATGGTGGGGTCGTCGGAGGTCGTACCGACTCAGTGGTATACGCCACTGGGTTCGTCGATAAATCACCTCCGGGCGATAGAGTTCTCGGAACTCGTTATCGTTATTATAGTACGGTAGTATATTACCGATTACATTCACATTAGGGCTTGTCGTAGGGAGCACACTGAGGCCCCGAAAGCAAGCGATGTTCTGTAAAATTGACTTTTCACATGCATAATCTACATATAACCTGTACATTAAAAATCAACAATGAAACATTACCCTAGGGATGATAAACGGAGTAGAGCTCCAGACTCAAATTAATTACAATACACAATCTATGTAGTCGGTTAAATGTCATTAAATTTAATTTTGCCAATACGTTCGTCGAATCTGGATGGATAAATGTTCTAAAGAAAAGTTTTAATGATAGCGTACGACGAAAGTTTTTTTTAATGATTAATTTAATAGCGATAGTCTCCATAAAAGTATTCGACGGGCGTATTCGGATCTCAAATAAACCCGGATCTATTTATAAAAATATGATTATGAACCCCTAAAAGTAGAAATTAACCCTTGAATCCAATTAAAATATGAATTTTACTTATATATGTAAATTTTGAAATTTATAAATTACTGTTGGTTCTAGGTGTATTGGTTATGAAATTAAATTTTTCCCTAAATTATAAATTACGAACATAAATCGATTTATAAAAGCACAAATTGTAATCATACCTATATAAAAACCTACAATTTGATATAGAAATTATAAAATTATACTAATTGGTTTTCATAAAAATGTAAATTATAAAAGCTTATAAAATTATACTAATTGGATTTCATAAAAATGTATTTTATAACAGCTTATAATAAAAGTATAAATTGTAATCCTACCTATTTAAAAACCTACAATTTGATATAGAAATTATAAAATTATATTAATTCTAACTAGGAACCATAATTGGATATTTTTAGGAAATGTAGATTGAAAAACTTATATCAGTTGCAGTAGTGTAGATTATAATTACTCAAAGTAAAAACCTAAACCTATCTGAATTAGGCTACATAATAGAAGAAAATAGTAAATTTGATAAATTACCCCCTCATAAAATCGCAATCCCTCTAGAATTATTATTAAATGTATTACTTATTCACGTCTATTAATAAAGGTAGTAATTATATATACCTTACTCATAACATTCATAGGTGATCTACGACTACTACTAAAAATATTACTATATATATATTTTTACTTATAAGAATTGCAAATCAGTATATTCATTATACCTACCTTGCTTATGGAACTCATAAATCCTCTACGACTATTAATAAATATATTACTATACATATTACTTATAAAATTCATAAATTCTTTATAACTATTAATAAATCCATTCATTATATATACATTGCCTATAGAGTCTATTAACCATCTATAACTAACCATGATCATGTTATTTATATACATATTACTTATAAATTTATAAACCATAATTTCACCAATTAACCCTATAGTATCTTATCTACAACCATTCATATTACCTAAGTAAACTACTATTTAATCCGTATTTCGGGTAAAAATTTATAGTTGGCGATTTTATAAAGTACCCTCATAACCATCAACATGTAGCCATTCATAATAGTATTAGTGTACTTATTATTTGTAAAATTTATTTACCAATTCGCCCTGTAATATCTTATTTATAAATATCCATACTAATATTACCGAGATATGCTGTTTGTAGGTATATGCTTCTGAAAAATTATAAACCCCAATCACACCCCCCCCTATTTTTTATAATCACTTATGCACCTACACTTATATTTATACTACTGATATCAATGAGAAACATAAATGTGCATACCTATAAATTACCACCCCCTCTTTTCAACTTATATTTGGCATATTCCACGTTACTGAAATATACTACTTATAAAACTATAACGTATCTGTATAATAATTGCATATACTACTATACCTATACTACTGATAAAATTATAATTTATTTGTATATTAATCATTTACCCTATCATTTACACTACTAGGCCTATATTACTTATAAAAATTGTAACTTATTTATATATCAATCATATATACCAAGGGTGGGCACGCATGAGTTCAATGAGAGACATTTTCCGAAAATTTATTTTTTAAAGAGCCACCATAGTGAACTACATATTTTTTTTTATTTCATTAATTTGATTAAAAAAGACTTAAACGCTATTAAAAACAATTATTTCAAAATTTAAGTAACAAACATAAAATATAATAAAAATCCATTAATAAAAAGTAATAAAATTTCTTGAATTAACGAAGACTTTTGGTCAAATCTTTGAAACTTGGTGTATACTTTGTTAAAGCTGTTCGCAGCAATTCTGTAAGATGCTGATTGGTCAACTGTGAACGATATTTCGACTTCACGAACTTCATTGTGGAGTACAAAGATTCACAACAATATGTTGTACCAAAAATTGAAATTAGACGGCAAGCAGCTTGTTTTAAGTGTGGATATTTTGCCTCTGGTACGAGTTTCCAAAATTCAATTATAGAAGTAACTTTATGGTGCATTTGCAAAGCCTGGTCCTCTTTCATATCTAATAACTCCAATTCCCCAACCACTTTTTTAACAAGTATTACTTCAGAAATTGGAAATCCATCTTCAATAATATCACAAATAAATGGGTTCACAAAAAATGCAAATGTAGATTTAAAACTTTTCAAATCTTCAAACCTACATTTGAAATCCGCTTGCAATTCTTCCAATTTTTCACTGTATTTCGTTAATTTTTAACATTTATGAAAATACAATTGCAACAAAAAATTTTTTTTTAAAAATTCAGTTGAAAAGATTTCAAAATAAAAAAATCGAATTCAATTTTCAAATTCAATTATCAAAAATTCAATTATCAATGAGCCGCAGTTTACTCAACGAAGAGCCGCATGCGGCTCTAAGAGCCGCATTTGCCCACCGTTGATATATACTATACCTATATTACTTATAAAATTATAATTATTTTGCATATTAATCATTTACCCTACTAGGCCTACAGTACTTATAAAATAACTTATTAATTACATATACCTCTATGTCTATAATGCCTATGAATTTTACTAGTTGGTTATCTACCTTAAACCCATAGATCAATTATGCATACTCAACTCCCCTCGGACTGTTAACAAGCACGTTAATACCTTTCCTATAAAGTATACTAAGAATATAAAATGGAATGGTATTGGTGATAAACTGATTAAATCTGACGTCTTTATTCTTCGACAATAAATAACCTCGCCGAAAAGAAAATTGCATAAACGAATTTATTAATAAACAATTTGATATTTGTTGGAAAATCTGCTTCCAAGCTTCACTAAAATAAATTCCAAAGCGCCATCGAGAGGTATAATACGATGGACGAATGTGAGTCTCAACGCTGGATTGAAATCCAACGATCTGGACGTGCCCTTACTGGACTCGACGGCCGAATGATTTTTCGAAAAATTTCGCTGAGCTGAACTTGATAGGAATCTACAAACAGTTAGAATATGGAAATTAAAAATAAAAATCAAACCCCATCCAACAATCAATAGCAAACTCCCTAGACGAGGAACTCATCTTTTGAACTTAGAAATTTTCCTTACAGAATAAATAATTCCGAACATTTTTAATTATCCCTTCACAATTTAAAACAAAGGTATCTATGCCATCAAGGTCGGGAAAATTCTAAATTAATAATTAATTTTTGTTGCATAAAATTACTCTTGACAATGATGGAAATAATACAATTTACATAACTATACTTCTAAAAATTTTTTTTTCTTTCATTGTAAAATTTCTTTCTAAATTAAAAGAATTTTAACCAATCTATTAAAATACCTGATTAATAAAACTGTCTTTGACAATAAGGAGAATGTTATAATGAAAATAACCATACTTGTATAATTTTTTTTAAATCTCATTCTTCTCTTAGCAAAATTTTGTTTTATTAAAAGAAGATTGACCAATACATGATTGAACTTACAGAGCCAACTACTTCATAACTCTAAGTGTTCAATTTCAATTCCGTTAGGGTTGGTACACAATAGGAAGAGAACCCAGTATGTTTAGGGAATAAAGGTTAGGTAAGGGGTGAAAGGGCGTGATTAAAAGGGCGATCACCGGAATTAGAAAAAGCATTTATCAATAACTATTTAGAATGTCGAACTCCAGAGAGCCAAGCGAGGATGATCAATGCGAGGCAACGGATGCGCGCCTCCTCTCCAGGCACATTTGGCACCACATTCACCGGTGGAGCCAGGGACGAGACCTGGATTGTACAAATCGGGTGATCCGGGAGGGCCCCGAGGCAAATGCCCCGGTGTGGGTGAAGACCGAGCCGGATAACAATTGGCTCGTCGAGGCCAGAGACCGCATCATGAGTGCCATTGCTAGGGCTCAGTATGAACTTCGCCTGATCGAGGCTCAGATCCGCGCCGTCGGAGCCGGTCGGCCAATAGAGGAAGTGGAAGTGGAGCCGACGCCGGCGAAGAAACGGGGCTGACCCCGCAAGAAGGCCCCCCGAAACTGAGATCTCGGCGATCTCAGGGACGGTGTCACATTTCATTTTGACTCTAGTGATTTTCCACGACACTTTACTTAATAAACGTCTTGTTTTCTTTTGTTTCGCCATGTTAATCTGAATGTTATTATTTTAATAATCAACTTTACGGAAAGTTATGTTAATCTGGGTGTTATCATCTTGATCATCAACTCGACGGAAAAATTATACTCACCCGTAGGACTTTAGTGTTATACTTCCCTCAAATGGGCGTAGTTCCTCGGACATGGGTACCCGAGTTTTGTTTCATAGGGGCCTGCAATTATAATGAAATGAAATATGGTAAAAGTCGGTTGATTATATATTTCAATTCAATGTATAAACTGTTCGAAGGCCTCCGGAAGGACAGGGAGCAGGCGCAGCAGCAGGTCAAGCGACTACAACTCAGCGTCAACCAGTTCAAGGAACGTTGTCGGAATATGGAGCAGACGTGGATTCGCCCTGAAGTGGCACACAGGTACTTGAAACAGATTGAGTAGTTGCAGCTCCAGAGCACTCAAGACAAAACCAAAATACGAGCCCTGAAACTACAGATGCGGGCCATGGAGACAAAATTAAATCAACGGACCATCGACGAACATGTCACGGCAGCTATCCGGCCCATGGCTATAGAACTGGCCGAAATGCACCACCCAAGCCCAAGGCCAAGCGAAAACGGTTAGGCTGAGATGGTCGTGAGCGACTCAAACGACTGAGGCTAGCAGAACAAAGACTCGAAGAAGAGGCAAGAAAGTCGGTACCACTTAGCAGTTCATGTACAGGACCGGCGGATAGAAATAAAATTGTAGATAGTTGAAGTTGAATTCTTGTATGTTGAATGATGAAGAGGAGTGATGAGATGTGCATGGCGTTTTTGGGAAAACAATAGAAGTTGGGGACCAATGAAATCGGACACAAATCTTCTATCGATAGTCCGTGGACCCAGGTAGTACTCGACAATTATAATGCAAGTAGTGCGCTCACTTTTTGCGAGTACTCGCCCAGTTGACACATTACCAACGGTGATCGCTCATCGGGTGTCAATTGGCAAAATCAAGCTTGTATTCTGGGTTACGCTGGAAACAGCACGAAAGGGTGAGATGTCTGACCACCTGTAGCCCACCACATGTTAGCTAATAAATCGTTTATCCATCGCGTCCCTTGTTCTTGGACATTTGTTTTCACTTTGACTTGCTTCACCAGTGCACTTAATTTATTTTACCTGCTCCATTTGCACTTGAATTTTGGACTTTGGTTCTACAATTACATTGTCTGCTTTTGGCCTTCCTCTTGTTCGTCGATCCATCGCTGTTCCGATTTCTTTCCGTCTTGGCTGGTCGTAAGTTGTATCTTTTGACGTGGTTGCTCCTGAATCTATTCTCCAATCGCTCCATTCATCGGTTGTGGTTGCATCTTTATTGGTACCTCTTTCTACGTTATCCAAATCGATTTTTGAAATGGACGAGATCTTCTGATGTCGGTTGGGTTGAAAGGATAACATCTTGAGTGATTACTGGGGTTGATGAGATAGATGCTGAAATACTTCTGGAAAAATAGTCAGCGATTACATTATCTTTACCGGAGACATGGACGAACTTAATGTCGAAAGATGATAGGTATGTTATTTGATGATGTATCGTTTTTTTGCAATTTTTTGCAATGAATTTTTGAACGCATCTTGTAACATTTTGCATTTTGTTTCGCCTATGTACGATTCGTCACATCTTGTGCAAGTAATTTGGTAAACAATGTTCTTTGAGAAGTAGAAACTTTTGGTTGAAGATTGGCATATACAATCTCGATGAAATAGGTCTGATGTTAGAGATTTTTGAGATTTACGAAGCTATGATTTCAAAGGTGCAGCAGTTATAAAAATTGAGCAAACTTTTATAACTGCTGCATCTTTCAAATCACAGCTTCTGTTAAATGACAGGGGCCGAGCAATGAGGGAGTTCGAGCTCATAAAATATTATGGAGTGGGAACAAATAAATATAGGGTAAATGTTTATATAGAACCCTCATAATCCACATCTTTCAATCCAACCCAATCCAGCCCAGAGAGTTTCGCAATCCAACTCAGTCCAGTGTTGACTATATTGTAAATATAACTGTTTAAATTTTTGTGATTCAGTTGATTTATAATTTGACTTATTAATGACATTTCATTTGATCCTGGCGGCTTATTTATTTTTATCGGTGACTGGTTTATGATTTTATCTATTATTGCTAACTGTTTTATTGTGTTGTAAATAATTGGGATTTTATTTGTTTATAATCTATTTATCATTTGTTTTTCGTGTTTTTACACATAAACCTTAATCATATAATCAGGGGATGGGATTAATAAAATTTTAATTATTAACGCTTATTAATTAAGAGAATGTTATTTAATCAAACAGTTAGAATTTAGAATTGGCATTTTCAGCTGTAACATTTTGAAACAAAATATTTCTTTCGATTTATAAGCACTCTTAAAGAAATTAGAAAATTAAAATATTTTTATTTAGAAAAACTCTAGAAAATTTTCAGTTGTAACATTTTTGAAATAAAATATTTCTTAACATGTGGAAATGAAATAATTTATGATATAATTCTTTAAGACTTGAAAATAATAATTATTTAGAAAAATATTTCTTTTAATTTATAAGTATTCTTAAAAAACTCCTTAATAAGTAACATGTAAAAATAAAAAAATTAATTATTTTTTTACAATAACAGCTGTCCGAAAATTTGTATAAATAGCGACTTAAAACCACTATTCTTCACCGAAAAATAAAACCGCGTTTTACATAATCTAAAAAGGTAAATCCTTATTAGATTTTAAACTCAGACGGACACTACAGAAAAGTCTAAAATTCGCACGCAACACGGAATAACACAACAGTCACACAATTACATAATTGCACGCATTATCTAAAGAATCGAACTTTGAATTTGAAAGAAAATTGTATATTCAATTTGGTAAATTTTTTATTTTAAATAAACATTTTAAAACAGTTTTATCTTTGTTATTTTTGTTGGGCTAGAACTGATTTCAAGACCCAAACTTATAATTATGACTGAAATGTGAAAGTACATAGCATGCAAAAAGCAAAAAAGTACAGTTAAATATTAAAAACTACACCAAATAAACAATAGTAATTAAGGGAAAAAACAACAAAACCTAAACACAGAAATTAAATAAAATTATACCAAAAGCAAGAGGTTATGCAAAATAGAATTCGAAAATAACCAAATAAACACAGATAAACATAAAACAGACTCGAATAACTTAAAAGACGATAAAAACAGAAAAAATTCCAGAAAAACCCAGAACATTCCATTAAAATGGCGATGACCATCACAAAAGCCATAAAAGTTAGAGAAAATAAATAAATTAGTATTAAAAATAATAAATCTTAAAAAGAAATTCATAAAACACCAGTTAGAATAATAAGTAAATTAAAAGTAAAATAGAATGTTCTGGAACCGTTCCAAATCCATCATGGACGTCGAATTAACGAAAAATAATTAAAAAATAAAAATATAAAAATAAAAACAAAAATTATGGCACAAAAATTGCCATTAAAAATATCAAAATCGCAAAATAGAAAATTCTGGAATAAAAAGAATTCGAGTTTGTTTTAATGCATCAATACATACACGTGTACAAAATAGGTATATATACTGACACGTTTCAGTCGGAATTAATCATTAATTTATGCCAAATTTTGAACAGAAATTTTTCCAATCTACATAGTGAGTATATGATTGAATTTTTATTATTATCATGTAGTTATATTTATGTAAGATTAAAGTAATTCCATATTTGATGTTTTCTTTTTGTAAAATTTCTTGCTTGTTTTTTTTTATGTACGAATGTTCAACGGCGTACTGATGTTGAGGTCTGTAAATTAAAACTAAAAATTTAAATAAAATTTAGGATAATAATTCAAATGGAAAGTAAGCGAGGAAAAATGGCAAATAAAAGCGGGATCGTGCACAGAATTAATAGTAAAGGAAAGTGCGATGGAAACAGTATTAGAAAATGCAAAAAGCAATTACGAAAGGCGAGAATCCGGAAATCCGAGAAAAATCAATAAATGGAAAAATCATCGAAATCGAATGGGAAAAACGGGACAGGTATAGAGTAGCTAATGGTCAACAAGATGATGGTTAGGGATTTATCAGAAAAGGGTTAGGAAGGGTCGAAAAACATTCAAACGTATGAAAACAGAAAACGTTAATTAATTAATTAATTGGCTAATGAAAAACCCGAGCTAATGGGAAACCCGAGCCAATGGAGAACCCGAGAGATAAAGGAAACCCGAGCTGGGTAAACAAGAAGAAAGGCAAACAAAAGGAAAATTTGGGCCCATTAGCTTGACACAATGATTAATGGGAAAAGAGTAAGGAGAAGATAGCGCGCGTAGGAAGACCGGTAGGGCCATTAATTATCTGGATTCGTTGGACCATTATGGGTGACAGCCGAAAGAAACACGTAGGAGAAAATGTCAAACGAAAGATTGGCTCGGCAATAACCATTTGTCATCCTGATTTCGAGGAGTATATAAGAATAGGGAAAATCAGAGAAAATCGGCATTCTGCCTCAGCTAGGGTTCGAAGAATTAGACTGTAGGAAAAGTGGTAAACGAATTAGGGAAGTAGGGAAAAGAAGAAATAGAATTAAGAATACGGAAAGGCGAAAAGAGATCAAACCAAACCGAAACCGAGGAAAACGAGAGTCAACAGAACTAAAGGATCAAAAGGTGAATATTATTTGTTTGCAAAGCATCAACGCCGAGCAGAGAATCGTATAAAACTTTGATTGGCAATTGTAGCGTGATAATAAATTGTGAACCTGTTGTTTCAATATACGTTGGGTCGTTCATTGTTTTAATTTAAAGAACACCAGGAGTCAGAGAGAACCGACTTGAAATAATCCAAAACCCAACATATATTCTGGTGAGCCCGACGTGATTGCAAGTCGGCGGAAAATTATTGAAAGTTAGTGAAAAAATTAATTGTTGAAAAAAAATAGTACAGACGTGATTGAAAGTCGGAGAAAAATTATTGGAAGTTAGTGAAAAAGAAATTATTAAAAGAAAATTAGTACCGACGTGATAGAAAGTCGGCGGAAAGTTACTAAAGTTAGTGAAAAAGTTAATTATTGGAAAAGTACTACAGACGTGATAGAGAGTCGGCTGAGAATCATTGAAAGTAGTGAAAAATTTGTGAAAATAGTGCTAACGAGACTATTAAAGGCTATTATTGGAAGATTTAAAAGAAGTTGAAAAGTAATTTTAAATTATTGTTTAACGTTTGAAGTTTAGCTCAAAGTGAACCGATACAACCTCAGAAGTCAGAAACAAGTCCAAATGGCAAATGATAATGCTGTTATGCCTCTCAATAGAGAGATGATTGATTTCGCAAGTTGCCAGAAATTACCCGTCAATCAATATGGAGGAGACCCTGTTGAATTTGCAGATTTCATGGGAGATTATTATATGTATGCCTCAGCATACGGATGGACACAAGCCATTATGGTTCAGAGATTCCCACTCTATCTGAAGGGTGCGGCAAGAGAAGCCTGGCAGCAAGTCGACAAACGAAATGTTGGCAATGATTGGACAAAATTGAAGGATGCAATGGCACTGAAACTGGTTGATGGAGATATCAAAAGAATCATGCGACAGAAATTTTATAATCGAGTTCAAGGTCCAGATGAATCGGTCAGTGAGTTTGCTTATCATCTGACCACTTTAGCAGATAAAGCCTTTGAAGTTAAACCAGATCAAGCAGATATGGCCAAGCAGGTTAAAGAGCTGTTAGAAGATCAGTTTATAACCGGAGTCCACTCCGAAATCAAAAAGGCCCTATGTTATGTGGATTTTTCCAATTTCGATGAGCTCGTGAAGAAAGCCATGAAGATAGAGCTGAATTTAAAAAGTGCAAAAAGATCAGATGCTTTTGGAGTTAACGTGGAGAGACGTGAGCGATCAATTACGCCTGTGAGAGCACCATGGGATGAAAAGAAAATAAATCAAATCAGTAGCCAAATTTTGAGACCAAATAATAGATTTCAAGCCAGTAGATCAGCCATGAAGGTACAATCAAATGGACAGGTAAATAATCCTCAATGCGAACATTGCAAAAAGTCTGGACACTATTCAAATCAATGTTGGTTCAAATATGGGAAGAATCCCAGCCCTAACAAGAGATTCACAGATAACAAAAGGATCAGCAGTGATGTCGAATGCTATCGATGCGGAAAGAAAGGGCATATTAGCAGAAACTGTTTTACCAGATCAAGATCATCGTCAACGTCACCTTCACCACAAAGGGACAAAGTGAATACAAATGGACAGATACAATGTCATTCGTGCAAGGGATACGGCCACATGGCGCGATCATGCCCAAGGAACTCAGAGATATTCAGCAGACCTATTTTAAAGAAATCAATCAGATTCCAAGAAGATATGCCAAACACCAGTAACATGACATATGCTCAGAGAGAGGAATTTCAAGACAAAATGGAAAAGGAATTTCGAGAAATGCGACAGAAGCTGAACAAACTAGTGGCTAAATTCGAATCAGATGAAGAAACTGAATCTCATATGATAATTGGAACCGTGTCAGAAGGTGAGGGAAAACCTGCCACGAAAGTGCGAAAGATCGCATCAGATGAGAATACGACTGCACTGTTAGCCCGAGTCGAAAAATGGCTTGAGAAAATGGAAACTGACAACTCCCAGTTGAAACGATGGATCGCAGAACTCAGTGTGATGTCACTAACCCAAGGCAAACTAAAGAGAGCCATAAATTTATGTGCAAAGTTATTCAAAGGAAACAGAAACGATGAGATACTTAAACAAATGCAAAAGTTTGGCAAGGCTTTACGGTCAACAAGGGACTTAGCTGATATCATAGTGGAAACGACGGGACTTGATAATGTGAAGTGCCAATTCCGTGTAAATGCCTACGGACAAATTAGAGAGCTAAAGGAGCAAATACTGCGTCAATACAGTGGATGGCAAGTGCAATTAAAATTTGAGAATCGATGTCTGGAAGACGAAGAGTACTTGGTAGATTGCGGTCTGATACCAGGCTGGAAAAATAAAGTAAATGTTGTTAATGCTGTTAATACTTTGAATTCAGACAGACAAAATTGGAAAAAGATTCTAGCAGATTTACAAGATACCCTGTATGCAGGGAATAGAGATAAAATTAATGCGAGTATCGACTTCATAATGAGCATCGAAATGGATCGAGACATGAAAGAAGGGTTGTTTGAATGCATCGTACCGTATACGAATAAACCGACGAGTTATCAGGCAAAGCTAAAAGAGGTAATTCGAGAACTAGGACATGATTATGAGGCGGCAGACGATAGTGCGAAATCTTTGATAATAGCGTTAAATATTGCGGATCAAAGGATTGAATATTATCAGGAACATTGGAGTGTAAAAGCAAAGAAAATACGACAAAAAGCAGCGGAGATATTAGGTAATGACGGAATTATCGTGTTGACGTTCAAAGGACGAGAATTGGATGATGACGAATATTTGTTAAACTACGGATGTAACCCAAATTGTATTAATAATGTGTACGCAACAAAACAAAGTGGTGAGATGGAAAAAGATGCAGTAATAGTACCGTTTTGGCCTCTGTATGAGGAAATGGATAATGATAACGTAGAGATTAAAACTGAAGTTGTAGATGACCCAGGAGAAATTGATCAAGAAATTAATGAATTGCAGAGATTAGAAACAATGGAAAATGAGGAAATGAGATCGGAAAATGAAGTTACAAGGGATGTTGAGGAAATGAGCACCGATAATAGGATACTACCGAGCATAGATGAGATGAAAAGTGAAGAGAACTTTGTTGAGACGAAAAATGACATTGCGATATGTGGGATAAAACAGAATGATGCGGAAATTGAATCTTTGAGTTTAGATGAATCAAGCGAAACTGAGCGTTTAGATGAATCAAGCGAGACTGAGCGAATATTAAAAAGTTTAGTAACGGAATTGTATTTGTTAGATGAAACTGAAACAGAAGGTGATATTTCGGAGGGGGAGAAAAGAGTTGTAAAAAGATTGGCAACGGAATTAAAGAGGAGATTACCGTCGATAATTAAAAGAAATTATGAAGAAAAGGAATTTTGTGAGGAAGCAGTAATTGAGGACCTAACACGAACCGAGTTGGATCGAGATGTAATATTGACAGTGCTAGCCTATATAATATTGGAGATTGGTATTTATGGTTGTCTGGAAAGTGACAATTCAAAATCATTAATAAAGAAAACTACTGAAATGACGAATAAATATTTGACTAAGTGGATCGCAAACAATGGCGGATGGGAAAAGTTGATACAAAAGGCTGAGAGCCCAAAACCAGAGACAGTCAGGAAAAAGGGAAAACTCGCATTTCCATGGTTGATGATTTCTATTATTATGTTATTGGGAATAATAAACACGACGAATTCATTGGTGGCATACGACTGCTCCCAAACCGAAATGGGAAGAGTATATTCGTTGGTAAACGTAGCAGAGTGTTCGGATGCATATCCAGTAAAATTTAAAGTGACAAATCCAGTAAAATATCATGTATATCAAGAATCGGGGTTTCGAAGAGCAAAGGTGAGAGAGTGTACAGTGAAACGAACTACTTTTGTATTTTATTGTGGAAAATGGAGCCACTCATCGATGGTGAAAATGCAATCAATACCTAGACCGATAGAAATAATTCCAGAGAATTGTTTGGCAGCCTTTCAAACAGGACAATTGAAAATCAATGCAGATATTAAACTACAAGCAAAGCTTAACCACAAAATCCGTGAGACTGTAACCGTGCGAGGGATAATAAAGTCGAATGGCGATTGCCAAGGAGAGCCATACAAAGTAGACGATGCTATAATTGACAAAGCCGTGGTTGTGGAAGAGTACATGTCAGAATTAAGAGAATTTGATGGATCATTTGATGATGATACTGGTAAACTACAAACACATCCATTCTGCAACATGAAACAATCTAGCTGTCAGACAGGAGAATCAATCTTGGTGTACGATGTCGATACCAAAAAGTGCAATTTAGTGCAATTGAAGTCAATGAGTTTTAAAGAAATAACGGGAGAGCAGATCAGGGAAAAGCCTGAGAAAATAAGAATCGATCCAGCAACGAGTACGACAACAAGAATTACACCTCTACGGATGAAAGATACTCCAACAGTGTTAATGTCAACCTCGGAGGAAGATGGAATGCGGTTCCTGAGAAAAGAAACTAAAACAAAGTGTGGACAAAGTGTCTATGAGACAAATTATAAAGGTATATATGTATCTCAGAAGATGATTACAGAGGCCCAAACAAACATACATGCCGGAGATATTAAGTTGACAAATTACTTTAATAACAAAACAGATTATTTATTTCACTTTGGTCAAAATACCGTTGAAAATGTGTATCGAGAAGTTATTATAAATTATTGCAATCTCAACAAAGAAATACTCCGAAATCGGATGACAATGGCTATAACCAATCCTAATTTGGTAGCACCGATGTTAATTGCAGAAAATGGGGTGTTTGCCAGAATTTTCGGTGAAGCACTATATAGCTATAAATGTAAAGCGGTACCAGTTAAACTGACAAAGTATGACCAATGCACCAACGAGTTACCAGTGAATTTAAATGGAAAGTTGCGATTTATGGAGCCTGTAACACGAATCTTACTGGAAGAGGACGTGAAACCGAAAGTATTACAGTGTAATAGATTATTGGCACCACTATACAGACTAACACCAGAATCTTGGATTGCATTACCAGATCATCGAGAAGTAAAGACACCGGAAAACTTAGAATTGACAGGATTACAATATCTGGTAAATTTTACGTCGTTAGAAAAATTGTCGCAAAGTGGAATTTACTCGAACGAAGACATTGAGGAAGCTCGCAGAAACTTGTTATTTCCATCAAAGAAGGAAAGAGTAATAATGGAAATGGTAGATACAATTCTCCCAAGCGGAAGTGGGAAGGTAAATTACGAGTATTTGTTAACTCCAGATCATTACAAGAAAGCGACGTATAATACAATGAAAAAGATCTGGGGAAAGTTTATGTTCATTGGACAAGCGTGTGCCGGATTGATTGGAATTTATGTAATATGTGTTGTAATCAAAGTGATAATATCGCAGGTCCTATCAACACACAGATTATACGCGATCACAGGTTGGTCGTGGAAACTAGTAATTGGTTGCATACCATTATTGGCTAGATTCTTCATTACTCATCATCAATATCAGGAGTTGGAGATACTCAAGGCACGAATATTAAAGAAGAAAAAGGTGAGCTACGCTAGTACAACCCCTTCAAGGGACGAGGACAATGACAATGACAACGAGGGTGATAGTGCACCGTTATATGTTGACAATCAAGAACGAAGTGGAATGAATAAAGAAGCGTTGAGAACTTATCAAATCTTAAAAGAGCCACTGTTGAATGCGAGTAGCGTAGACACGTTTACAAAATTGTGTATACCAAAATTATTTATGCAACCAGCACCAGTGTACCCAGTTGATCGATTACGAGAGATGAAACCAGTGGAAAATATCGCATTACAATGTGAAGAATGGTAGGAGAGAGAATCGAGCCTTCTAGCGCAGAGATCGAGAGAAAAAATATGTTAGGCTTACCATGCAACTACTCATTGATGACATTAACAAAAAGAGGAAAGCAACCCCGAATATTTATACAATTGAACAAACATAAAGTGGAAGCTTTAGTCGATTCGGGATCTAGTCACACAGTAATATCGGAAAATGTATTAAACGCGAAGGAGAAAATGCGAATAAAGCCTACCGACGAAATAGTGAGGTCATTATCAAAAAATGAATTAAACATAATTGGACAACTTAACGTCATATTCCATATTGGAGATCGAATAATAGCGCACGATGCGCTCATAATGAAGGGAAGCCCAGTACGATGTCTGATCGGCATGGATATATTAGAGCAGTCTCACTTGATTTAAAGACAGGTAATTTGATAGCAGGAGAAACAGGAGAAATAATTCACAGGGCAGGTGAAGTGTTTGTGAATCAGACATTGACAATACCACCACAATCGGAGATGGTATATTGTGCAAATACCATGAGTGTGGATAATGGTGATTTTATAAATGAGCCAAACCAAACGCTAGTCGAAAAATATGATATACCAATATGCGACGAAATGGTCAAAGTGGAAAATCAGATAGAGTCTGTCCATGCAATGAAAAGTAGTAATAAACCAGTCAGCTACATCAATAAGATATTATATGTAGCAATAATGCTGATGTTAGTAACAGTTGCGAGCGGCAAAAAGATTGACTTACCATATGCAGTAAACAAAATCCGAGGAATGGAGAAAATACATATATATTCCACTCTAACAAATATAGTGTGGAGTTGTAAATGCGAGATCGCAGACCAAATAGAAATTATTAATTTACTAGACAATACGGCACCAGTTGTAGAACTGAATTATGATAAAGATATATTTGCGGTACGAAAGTTAAAGCCAAATTTCAAATACCAATGGCTGTTGAGACAGAACATGTCAAAGTGGTACACGCAAATTCCGATAGAAGTGCACACAAAAGAGATGCGAAACTTGATCGAAATAGAACCAGAGATAAATGGAATCAATATATATTGGAAGCCAGTGGACTTGGTGAAAGTGCGAATCACATTTCAAGGGTTAAATGTCGACACCCTTAACTCGCGAAAATCATTTATCCGCTACGAGAAATTGAAAATGAATCAAAATTATTCAGTTAATGCAAATTACTACGAGAACATATGCCTCGAAAATGGAACGGCAGTGAGAAACCAATGGTCACGATTTAAGAGTGAGACCCAGTCTATCTATCTCAGAGACGAGTCAAATCGTATAACCCTGAGTGTTGGAAATGGACCGGTAACGATATATAGAAAATCAGGAAATGATGAAAGAGTTGTTATTATCTACAAACAAAAAACCCTGACTATATTAGATGCCGGTAGTCATTTTTTTACACTTTACACTTCTGATTTAGAGACGGCATGGGAATTAACAGTTAAATATCAGCGATGGATAACCGAACCAGGCAGATGGCAAACAGTTTTCGTGGAAGTCAAGACAATCAATGAATCGAAACGAAAATCAGATACAACCACATCACCTTTCCAATTACCGACCCAAGAGACGACAAAACCTAACTCAAATAAACTAATGATGATAAATTCGGATTTGACAGTCAACTATTGTGAATATCTCATTTACATTTTAATAACAGGTTTTCTCATCTTATCAATAACATTCATAATCATCACCATCTTGATATGTGTAAAAGAGAGACAACTAACTATCCTTCAACCACCATCATATTCATATTATGAGACAAGACTATAAATTGTGATCTGCATGAATAGTGTATAAAAATATATTACATTTATATTAACAATGTGCATGTTTTATAAGTACCATAGGATGAACTGTGTAATTTGTTTGAGATTCGAAGCGAGGTGTTGATGCTTTGCGAATAAAGAGTGATACAAAAAAAATGACTATCATTTAATTTCAGAGAATGCAAGAAGCCTCGGAGATGTCATGCAAAGAGTGTAAAACAAGTACGCAAGAACTAAAGCAAAAGTTTCGTAGCATGCAGAGCAGAATAACAGATTTGGAGGAAGAAAACTTCCGTCTGAAAAGGCGGTTGGACTGTATGGAAATCTTATTGTTTCAACACGAAGCCGATTTCGCGATGTTTCGAATGAGAGTAGAAGAAATAGAGGAATCGGAAGATGATGGTGAGATAAATCAATTAGACTAAAAATAAAATAAATTATTTAAACGGACCCTGTTGGTGTTTTTTCGTCCTCGAGAAAAAAAAAATAATAGTTAAATAAATATAAGTAAATTAAAAAATAATCAAATAAATAAACAAATTGATATAAAGAAATAATTGGCAGTGATAGATAATAGTTAAATAAAAATAAGTAGATTACCAAGTAAATAATCAAATGAATAAACAAATTGATATAAATAAATAATTAAAAAAGTGATAAATTAAATAAATGAATAATAGAAAAACGAGCAAATAGAATAACTCAAATAAATGTTGCAAATAATGAAATGACTACCTTAAATGAGCATTAGAAATAAATAATATTAAATGGCTGATTAGTAATTAATGAATTAGCATAACTATATAGCAATGGGTAACCCACTGAGGCGAGAGAACAAAATTATAAATAAGTAAGGAATAATTTCACATTAGTAGTAACAAAGACTAATCGCAAGAGGGACACAATTACCCCACCCTTTCTAGCATAAATTAAAAACAAAGGTATGCTGAACATTTATTCAAAGTTTTATTCGTCATCAGAGTCCAACAGAACGGGACTTTGGATGCCACAGTCCCATTCCCTGCGTACGTTGCAAGGCGGGCGTCTTTCAAACCTACTACCTGTATCCACACAGGCAAAGGTACGTTTCAATCCCTTTCGACGCGGTGGCAAAGGGACCCTGAAAAAGAAATTAAAAAACCTGTTAGTATGGCAGTCATATAACCATTGCATAACATCGAGATGCTCAAACTTAGGTTCTGGGACAGCCTAAAATAGTAAGGGTTGAAAAGAAAAATGAAATAAATACTATGTAAAACTCCGTACCATGGCGCCCTCGACAAATAGTTAGTGCAGGGAAGTAATTGATTTTAAGAATTACGTAATAAATTAATAAGTATAAATACGGCTAAAATTGTCAGAAAAATACGAGTAGCTGTAATTAGAGGTTTGCTTTTAGTATAAATACAAAATCAAAAATCAAAAATATATGACCCAAAACATGAGTGTGGTATAGGTAGTTGCATAAACAAATTAACGAATTAAAATTAAAAAGTAAATAAGTTAATAAGCATCAATAAGTTAATTTAATAAGCAACACGAGCACTTGCAATCACCGGAGTTTGGCTACCCTGGACAGCGATTGCAAAGGTTCGGTTGCTAGGAGGGAAACGCATTACTAATAGTTGAGGACAGCATGGTAAAACAAAAGACAAGTAATCACTTACGTCCATAGTAATTGAGGGATGGCGTTACTAAAATTCAAAAATATGAAAAAGAAAAAAAATATATAAAAGCTTACTTGACGATTGGCAAGACAAAACTAACGAAAAGTGGTAAAGCAGAAACTTATATAGAACGCTTATCAGTACAGACTACGT
>CAUHTR010002926.1:0-38184 GCA_959609185.1 Schmidtea polychroa
AAAAATCCCTGAAAGCAAAAAATGAGTTGGGAACAATTGCGTAATAAAAAGTTGGGAACAATTTACCCCCCCCCCGGGGGGGGGGGTATTGTTCCCGTACGCCACTAACTACCTACTCTCAATACATATTTATTCAGGTATGGCATTTTACCTGCAGCTAGAACGGACAATATGTTTGATCTAGATTAACAGCTGGCCGAGGCAGAAAAGGATAATGAGTAGTTTTATGATTCCATGTTTTCTTTTGTTATATTATTATTAAATTGTTCGGTTTTGATTTATCTTCTTATGGAATTAAATAACTACTAACGAGTTTAACAGTCAAATTGTGGTAACGTTAGCAACGACGTAAGTCCTTTTATCGGTAGTTTCGAACTCGTTTAGAGAGTATAGGAGAGAGTAGTTTTAACGCAGAAGTTCACCTGTCTCTTAGCTCTCAACGAATTCGTACATTTCCAACATGATCATTACCATGCGTACCTAGGTAGGATGAAATAGTTATACAGCGTTTTACGAAAATCTCTGGAAACGTTAAAAATCCCTATCTTGATTTGGATTTTCCTTTTATTTTCCCTTAAACGCCAACAAAAGACAAGATTTCAAGAAGAGAACAAATGGTTGGAAAAAGATGGAAACCGATGGAAAGAAGTAGAGCTAATAATTCTAGGGAATATCAAACTCGAGGAAGGCCATGATAGATCAGAATGTCCCAATATTCGATGCGCACATTGCAGGAGAGCAGAACACTTCAAACATCAATGTCATGATCTATTTCCTGAAAGACGTCAAAAATTCCAGAAAATGGTTGCTGCATTCAACGATGAAAACCAAGATGCCAGATCAGAGCACACAAACAAGGAAGTGGCAGGAGTAATAAATTAATTGAAGCTTTCGGAGACATGGAATTTTTACGCATAATACTAATAACATAACGTGCCACCAAATAATATTATGCATTAGCATGTTACCCGAAAATGGCTAATCTGACAACTGACTCACACACCTACCGAAGATATTAAGACGTGTCTGTGCATGATAAGCTACTCTGATGCTCCTATCTAAATATAGATTTCTAATAAAAAAAATGATTGGGTCATTTTAATTTATACTAGCTTTATTATGTAAAAAGAATTATCTAAAAAGCGAAAAGTCGAAGACGAATGCTGTGTTTTTAAAAAAAAAAGTGGACTGAAAGGTACCTATTCACCAATATTAGAGTTAATACTGGGTGCTTGATTTGTCATGAAACAGTTGCTGTATTCAAATACAAAGAATACAAACCAGACACGCTAACTTTGGACACAATTTATCAACAGAACTGCAAAAGAAAGCAACTGATCTAATAAAAAGTTTGAAGAAACAACAAAGAATGTGACGAAAGCTATTTTTATATTGGCCAATATAATATATAAGATGTAGAATTTATTAAAGATTGCTTGGTTGATGTTGTCAGTGTTGTGTGTCCGGAAATTAGGTTAAAGTAGAATATTCAATAACAGTTGTTAACAGCCAGTGGCTGTTTTCAGCGGTTTTCTATTGCTTTAGATGAGAGTACTGATATTCAGGGCACTGCTTAGTTATTCATTTACATAAGAAGAATTGACGAAAACTTCGAAATTACAGAAGAATTGTTATCTATGGAGTCTCTCAAAGATACTGAGACTGGAAAAGATTTGTACAGCAGTGTCATTATCAGTCTAATCATGTCTAAGTTAAGTCCTGGATAAACTGGCTAGTATTACAACTGATGATGCTCCTTCACTCACAGGTAGATATTCTGGCCTAGTGAAATTGATTAATGATAAAATCAAAGAGGACTTTCCACTGCATATGATTTTGATTTTGATGTGAATTTATACTTTAAACTTCTAATTAATGAAAATTAATTGTATTTTGTTCTTTACGCGATCAAATGAAAAAAGAATAGCTCGCTTATTCACAGCTGTCCTTCATCAAACAAAACCGAAAACTGATAAATTAAAGCTCACGTGTATGAGCTTATATTTGATTTGCCAAAATAAAATCAAAATAAACGATTATTAATCGAATAGAAACAACGTATTCATTAAGGCCAGGTTCAAGAGAATTGTCTCCTGTCAATGCGGAAGTCCTTCTTTTCTTGGTATTACATAGATTGTTACACTAAAATTTTACATTAACGCTTTTTGTTGTCTTCAAATTGTCCCCATAAAACTGGGTGTATAAAATTCGCGATGGTGGGAAGGAATTAAAATAATATACGAACAAATTAATGTAAAACATATTTAAACACAAAGATAATCTATTGTAATTAATTTGCGTTATTTATTTAAAAATTTAGCATTATTAATTTTGATTGGTTAAATACATTTATGAATAATAAAAGGAAATTTGAATTTAATAATTTCTCATGAACCAAATTGATATCAATTTTAAATTTATAAAGTTGTTATTAAAATTTGAAAGTTTATAAGATAAATTTCCTGAGTTTTGAAAAATCAACATTTCTCTAAAAATTAAAGTTTCAATAATTGAAATATTAACCTCTTTTGTTGTTATTTGATTGATACAGCTTTCTAAATGCATATCAAGTGAAAAGTAATTTTCTAAATCACTGTCATAAGACATGACAGAGCGGACGACTTGCATAAAAAAATTAAACATCGATAAAAAGAAATTGTCAAACCACAATCGAGTGAAATAGATTCCGAAAACTTTGTGTTCAGAGGGATTTTTCACAAGTGGAAATTCTAAAGCATGATACAAAGAGGGGTAATTAATCGAGGTCTTACCTAACCAATCAATCCATTCATTTTTACTAGTCAACATATATGTACCCATCGTTTGGAAAAAGATATTGACTTTTTCCATTTTCTTATTTTTAGAACATTCTACTAAAAATGCTTTAAACATATCCGACTTCATTAAATCTGCCGTTTTTTGTTTATCAAAATCAAGAAACTTAAAATACAGTATTTCATATTCTTTCCAAAATTTAATCAATGAATCCAAATCATTCGTTTGAATTGCATTTTGCAAAAGATCAACAAAATATCGAGACTAAAATATAATTCATTATGAAATATATATCATGCAAAACTTTTTTCTTAGGTCTGTCAATTTTCTCTTCTTCGAGGAATGAATGTAAAGTATTTTTATACTCTTTAATAGTTAAAATTTGTTTTATATAACTTTTTTCATTCATAATTATAATTCCGCATAAAATAACATATATTTAAACAAAAACTACAAATGCAAGTCACAAATATAAAGTCGAATAATCTTAACTTTAATCTGAATTCTTTGACGGCGAGATAATTTTTCACATACCTAAAATATAATACGTTATTATATATATAAAAATTGAGAAATAAATTTATATAATATTTTTTCAGAAATAGTAAATAATCAAAACAATTTCATGCAAAAGCATAAACGATTCATATGGCACCTGCTTCGTCATTTATGATGATTATATCGAAATTAAATTTGAAACTTACTTTCCATTTGTTAAAGTTCTTGATGAATATTTTTTATCTAAAGCAAATGTTATAATAAACAAAATTTTTCATATTCGAAATACTTGATTTATTTTATTTGTTAAATAATTAACCAATATTTCTCCATTTATTTTACTTTGTCCTAATGATGATGGGTCGCAAATACATCCATTATTAAAATAACAACCCGAAAAACTTTTGAAAGAATTTGAAATACAACATAAAATTGGAGTAGCAGCGGCTTGACTCTAAATGAAAATTTATTTATATCATTAAACATTCGATATTTATATTTTGATAAACATTTCAACATAGATATCTTTGGTAAATGTTGAATTTACCAGCAATTGAACTGGCTCCTCGAATACATGGATTATACAACCCCAATGGTTATACAACCCCTAATTGTAGAATAAACGAATAATTATTATATCAATTACCATACCATTATTATATGTTATTAAAAATATCATTTTATTGCAATGAATAGTTATAGAAAACTTCAGAGTATATCTAACACAATTGTGCCTAGAGAATGAAAATATCAAAGGAGAGTAAACATTTACAACTTCATTGTCGAGCAATAGAGTCAACGTAGTTTAAACCTGCATAATTAAGCAAGGTCTATAAAGCTAACCTCCTGGTCATGATTTCCACCCAATGCAATTGTTTCAAAGCTTCTGTTCAATTACAGAAGAAAGTCCATCGAAACATTCGCAATAGATTTCTAGAGGAAATCCTTGTAAATTATTTGCATTGGCGAAAATCGAAGGTGGACAGTTCTAAGGTGTGTCTGCATAAGCTTCGAGTAGGAACTAACCCATTCAAGGTCTTGGTCACTTGGTAATCGTGAGCGTATATCTCCTGAGTTGAATATCTTGAGGGTGCTTTCTCGGTTTTTAAGACGAAAGGTTACCGAAAAGGCCTAAGTAAATAAAATCAAGCGCCGGTATGATTTGAGCTGACTGAGAAAAAAGACTTAACACTGTTTTATCTAGAAGTATGAGTTAGGTTATCCTAACTGAAACGACCCATCGAAACTATAAAGGAAAGTAGCTCGACTCAAGTAGTGTATATATTTATATAATAACAAATGTACCTACCAGAGTCTTTGTGAATGGACTAAAGAACCAGAATATAAATTTCAGAATTGGCAGGTATCTTGTAATCCCCGTATTGTAAACAACATTACCTGGATGACAAACGAAAAATAATGGCTTCCTGGGGCAATCGATTGAATCCCATTTTAATTTTGAATATTTAACAATGAGAATTTTGCAGAGATTGCATAGAGAATACGAATTGAATCCATTGTATTCCTGCACCGATGGGTTCAACTCATGCAAGGTTCAATTCCTTGACAGCTCTAAGTATAAAATGTACAATATAAATTCCTCAGTAATATGTTATCACCTGTGACTTTCACAAGATAGCCATACCACCCGGCATTTACGCCCGATATCTCGACTGAATAAACCCGATAGCAAAATTTCTTGAATGCAAAACAGAGACAAAACATTAACTTGAAAGGTGGTTTCAAATCCGTCTTCAGTAATTGAAAACGGTGGGCTCATAATACCAGCGCTGAAAACTATCAAATCGATTTCCCAAATTTCTGTAGAATCAACTACAAAAAAAATCAAATTTGTGAGGAAAATAAAATCAAGACAAAGTTTATTTCTAACATTACAAAATCCAAAAATCGATTTGAAACTTCGTAAATCCAATTGTAAAACAATTATGAAATCTGTGACAATTTCATCGCCTAGTTTTGATTTTAATACAGAAACACATTTTATCAAATCCGGACATCCTAAAATGATCATACAATTTTTGGTGATTAATTGACTAACGATTTCCAATCCAATTCCTGAACAACCACCAATGACAAGAGCTCGTTTTAACGATAAATTTGCATCGTTGATTACCTAAAAAGTTATAAATAACTCACTAAAATTGTAAACTACATAATAATGTATTTATTTTCTTTCTTTACTTGTTCAGATGTAGAGAAAGAGTCAAATTTTTGAATAAAACATTTCTGACGTTCTGTCGATTGACTAAAGCCACATGATTTATTATAACGCATTTTTTTGCAGCTTTCATCATTTTTACTAATTTTCATATCTCTCATTGGCGAATACAATTGAGAAATATTATTTATATGACTAAGTAAAGTAATAAAATAAAATTAATATATATTATTATATATCGAACTTGGTGTAGATAATCGTCCCTTTATTTATAGACTTTGCCCATCCAGGAGGTAATTCAGATTCCGAGTCAGTATCACTTTCCATTATTACATAATAAAATTAACGAATATTTCTCAAATATATATAAATGTGTCTTTAAGAATGTAATTTCCAAAAACTCTTGAAATAACTAGCTAATTCTAACAATTTTAAAAATTAATCTGGTCATTAATATAAGAAATAAATATAATAAAAGTTTTATAGAAATAAATTATAATTATAAAAAGATTTGAAAGAAAGATAACGGTATAACGGTAAAACAAATTAAAAACCTTGAATTAAATTAATGAAAACAACGGT
Source organism: Schmidtea polychroa (assembly GCA_959609185.1). Classification (NCBI taxonomy): domain Eukaryota; kingdom Metazoa; phylum Platyhelminthes; order Tricladida; family Dugesiidae; genus Schmidtea; species Schmidtea polychroa. The sequence goes on from CAUHTR010002926.1 coordinate 6,035, forward strand.
CACTAATTATAATCATTAACTTTATGGTTTTTTGAAAACAAAATTAATTTTTTCGATCATAGATAATAATTTTCTAAAATAAAATAAAATTAATGAAGTATAAATAAATGATTGACAATTTATATCGTAAAACTTAGTTAAATTTCAAAAGATTATGAAATATTAAAAATATATTATTGTTGTTTAATTTCTTCAATTATGATATTGCTGTATTTGATGAAAAATGAATATGATTTATTTACTGAGTTCTTAGGTGCCATGATCTAGTTTTCCACTTCGTAATTGAACACTTAATATTATTAGCAAATCATTGTTGGTAATCTTGACGCATAGGGGGGTGTCATTAAAATGTTCTAGGTTACTTATGAATTCCGCATCTACTCTTCCCTAAAATCCTTTATGATTATTTTACTTTTTACCATCTGTGTACCCATGTCAACGACCATGTTGGTTATGTACGCAGTGGCTGAAAATCAATGAGCAGGTGAGGTCTACTACTAGAACTAATCCTAATTACATTTTCATTTTCGGGTTCTAGACTGGCGATAGAAGGTCTAACGTTACTTTTCATTATATATCCCTACCTTAGAATGTTGACCCTCCTTATTCAATTGCTACCGTTTACCGAAACTGTACCATATTCCCGGTGACACTAAAATCTTTAGTGGCGAAAACTGTAATCCATTTCTTATAGGACATTTCTAGTAGGTAAACCGCGAAGAGTTTTTTTTTCAGAGCCCTCGGCGATGTTGACCTGCTGCTAGTCAGTATGCAAGTGACAGAGCACACTTAAAAGCATTTGGTGCCTCACTCATTATCAGTGCTCGAAGTGGAACAAAATATGTGCCGGGATAGGCATGCTGTGGCACCCGGGATTCCAGGCTTTTATGCAGAAATTTTCATGTAAGGGTGTTGCAAAACTTTGGGGGGTGTCCAAATAAATAAGAGAATATACCTACCTATCCATTACTGCTGCTTGGGAAATTCTTAAATTGAATAGAGAATAGAGAATAAAGAATATATATATATATACATACATATATGGATGTACTATGTGTGACCTTAATTGCAGTATTTGTGTGCCTATAAAATGAAATAAGTACCGGGATAAACCTATAGATTATATGAAATGAAGTGCCGGGATGCCATTCCGCCTCATTTCGAGCACTGCTCATTATCCTTCCACCTCCCTACTCTGTTGAGGTCTGTAAATTGAAATTAAAAATTTAAATAAAATTTAGGATAATAAGTCAAATGGAAAGTAAGCGAGGAAAAAAGGCAAATAAAAGCGGGATCGTGCACAGAATTAATAGTAAAGGAAAGTGCGATGGAAACTGTATTAGAAAATGCAAAAAGCAATTACGAAAGGCGAGAATCCGGAAATCCGAGAAAAATCAATAAATGGAAAAATCATCGAAATCGAATGGGAAAAACGGGACAGGTATAGATTAGCTAATGGTCAACAAGATGATGGTTAGGGATTTATCAAAAAAGGGTTAGGAAGGGTCGAAAAACATTCAAACGTATGAAAACAGAAAACGTTAATTAATTAATTAATTGGCTAATGGAAAACCCGAGCTAATGGGAAACCCGAGCCAATGGAGAACCCGAGAGATAAAGGAAACCCGAGCTGGGTAAACAAGAAGAAAGGCAAACAAAAGGAAGATTTGGGCCCATTAGCTTGACACAATGATTAATGGGAAAAGAGTAAGGAGAAGATAGCGCGCGTAGGAAGACCGGTAGGGCCATTAATTATCTGGATTCGTCGGACCATTATGGGTGACAGCCGAAGCAAACACGTAGGAAAAAATGTCAACGAAAGATTGGCTCGGCAATAACCATTTGTCATCCTGATTTCGAGGAGTATATAAGCAAAGGGAAAATCAGAGAAAATCGGCATTCTGCCTCAGCTAGGGTTCGAAGAACTAGACAGTAGGAAAAGTGGAAAACGAATTAGGGAAGTAGGGAAAAGAAGAAATAGAATTAAGAATACGGAAAGGCGAAAAGAGATCAAACCAAACCGAAACCGAGGAAAACGAGAGTCAACAGAACTAAAGGATCAAAAGGTGAATATTGTTTGTTTGCAAAGCATCAACGCCGAGCGGAGAATCGTATAAAACTTTGATCAGAAATTGTAGCGTGATAATAATTTGTGAACCTGTTGTTTCAATATACGTTGGGTCGTTCATTGTTTTAATTTAAAGAACACCAGGAGTCAGAGAGAACCGACTTGAAATAATCCAAAACCCAACAACTCTTCTAAAACAAATTCATATTAACACATTGTTGATACTTAGCATGTGTCATTTAAATGCTTTAGGGTTACTTATGGAGTTTGAATCGACTCTTTCCTAAACGCTTCCATGATTATTGTACTTCATACTATCTGTGTACCCAAAGTAACAACCATGTTGGTGATGTACGCAATAGCTGAAAATCAATGAACAGGTGAGCTCTACTGCTAAAACTACTTTTCATTGTATTTTTAAATTCGGGTTCTGAACTGCCGATATTATGTCACTGTTCATTACCTATTTGTCATTCATATATTCATTTAATTGTGGTCTTCATTACTAAATGTCATTCAATGTTACTTTCGAAAATTTTATACCGGAATCTGCCCCTATTTTCCCGTTCATAAATGTTGGTCTATACTTATTCTTCGACAAATTTGAGCAGGGATCTACCTTTATTTCCAATTCTGACTTATATTCCATCCTAGTTAGTCGAGGATTCTCTAATATCACACAAAACTAAGTCTTTTCTACTCACAATCAATCGTCCTTTCATCATTACTAGCCTTACTCACTATAATCCATAAAAATGGGTCAGTGATCGACTTGAAGAAGGCCATCCATGCTGACTAAAATCAGTTGGGTATTTGAAACTGTCTTTAATTCACAAGATCGGAAGACAGAGAATTTCTCCTGATAATTGGCTAATGGTGAGTTCCAATTTACCATAACTATTAAAATTACTCAAAAAACTTAAAAATTTAAACTAGAAACGAAAAATAAAAAAACAAAAAATGTAAATTAAATGTAAAAATTTATTAACTTAAAAATTATTTCACACAAAACAAACTTACCACAATGGTGTTGGGGTTTGGTAGGAACCGGAATTAAAGTTATTAGGAATGCTTTTGTATTAAAAAAAATTAATTATTACCAAAAAATAGAATTAAAATTACTAAGTTTAGAATTTAATTATAAATAGTAATAAACAATTACTATATTTAGATTATTAACAAAAATAGTATTGTTGGGCCAAGCTTCGAGAGTATTGCAAAACAGGTTAAGGTCGAATAAAGGGAATAAAACAAAATTCACGAAAAGCGCAAAAAATAAAAGAACAAATAAAATTAGATAAACACAACAGAAATAAAGGGAATAAAATAACTAATGAAAATAATAAAAGACGAAAAATAAGATGAAAAAGAAAATAACGCACCACACATAATAGCATAAGGAAATAAAATAATAAATGTAAGGAAAATAAACCAGAAATAAGGAAATAAAATAAAAATAAATCATTATCAAATAAATACATAAACTAATTAAAACAAAAAATTATACTATAACCAAAAAACAATAAAGTCACAGGAAAAACAGGAGGGAAATAATAAAAAATAGAAAAATAAATAAAATAATAATAAAAAATAAGAAAAAGTCATTAAAATATACCCTATTACATTAAAAAACATGAAAATAATAATAAATAATAATATTACACGCAAGTCACGTCCTGATTGGACGAAAAATAATATAAAAGAAATGGAAAATATCTGTAGAGTACCACTTTTTAACCAAACTCTACAGGTAAAATTTTATTTTTACGGACCACTTTTTAACCACACTCTACAGGAACCACTTAGCAAACTTCATCCAACCAATTTACAGGGACTATACTTAAGGAAAATTATTCATACAGCTATCGAGATTTCTGCAGAATATTAATACATTTACCTCGGAAAAGAAAAGCTAGACCTAAATTTTTCAATACTCTCGAAGAAAACTTATCGTAAGTAGGATGAATATTTTGATTTATGATTGATTTATATAAAAATGATTGAATAAAATATTTTATTTTTAATAAAAATTTATGATTACAAAGATGTTCTCTCTCTCCATGCGGCTGGCGACGATGTCGTCTGGAAATCGGACATGATGCGGAGACGCGAATAAATTGGCTAGGAGATACTCGAAGACGAGTAATGAAAATAAAGACATCGAATCGAGAATTTAAATCTCACTGAGAATAGGAAATGAAATGTGCGAGGATTATCCCGACATTGTATCATGTTCGAAATTCAGACGGCGTGGTCGCCGGGTAAATAATTATTTTATGTAATAGTAATATTTCAATAATATTGAGTTGTCTGACGAATTATATTATTTATTTTTGATGATTATTTTTGATGAAGATGATAGAAATTTGATGAGATAGAATCGTCCTTCCTGACGGTCCAAGAACGGCGGCAGCGATGCATGCTGTTCTTGGGTGGGCCAGGAGGGGTGAGGATATCTGGTGGATGGCGGAATGTGGTTGTAGGAACCGATCTTTTCATCGAGTGCGATCCGCTTTTGAAATCGTCGAAAATATTTCCAGTATTACGAGTTACGGCCATTAAAGCTGAGGTGGAAGAACAATCCATAAGGAAAATGCATAAAATTGGCGGATTTATAAAATGTAGACATTATATCAAATTTTCCTTTCTTTTCCGTCTCTTGAGTGAAAATGAGCCATGATTTGAACTTGTCCACGAATAGTGTCGAAATATCCAACCGACAGAGATCTGTATTCGCGCGATGTCATCGATAGAAATTTCATGAAAAATTGGTGAAGTTCTAGTATTCTACGGTGTGAATCGCTAGGATATTGGCGATGAAATCCATCTATGATGCACTTTTAGACTGAATTGTCAACTCTTGCACTGCTGATAAGCTTCGATTTTCTAAAAATAAAGTAAACAACTTCCGAGAAATTATCAGAGTACTTACGGCCGATATGAAGGACACTGCTGTCAGAGTTATCAACCCAATGTTGAACGAAGTCCAGTCAGTTTTTGAGTAATCGAATGAGACGACCAACAAAAGTCCACCATGAGAGATAATGTGATAATTGTTGAATTGATTAGTAACTGGGCGTAACGATAGGAGTACCCGAGTCCGCAACACGATAACAGACAAATCGGCAATCCCAACTTATTGATAATCTTCGACATCTGTCATTTTTCATCTACGACAACTACCACAGACACTATAGTAGGGAAATTCTGAGTGACTCTGTTGTGAACATGTATGTAATTGTACACGCCACGATGAGATTCTTTCCAGTAGAGCGACGTGAACTTCGAACGGAGTTGTGTGTGATATCATCAGGATTGCGTAAGAATAGGGAATGTCACCGGAGATGTCAGACTGTGTGTAAGAGTAGAATACTGAACCGCGTCATCGTGGAGCAGGATGACATTGATTCTGCTAGACTCGGATAGGTGAATAGTCATTCATAACAATCACAAATTTAGACACACAAACTCACCTAGTCGGAATGAATAATGATACGATAATACACCCAGATAGGCGTCGTTATGACAACGTTTTTCCGTGCATATTTTAAAATCATTTTAATTAAATTTGGATTACATTTTTCTATAATATTTTTTCGAATATTAGCGTTGAATGTGAATTAAAATCCGCCCAATTAATATGCATGATGCCGAAGGTAGGAGTGAAATTAATTAAACTGATGGGTCAAGGTTAGGTGTAAAAAGGTTAGAGCTATAAATGAATTGCTAAAGAAATATGATAACAAGCGACGAAATGAGATAAATATCGAAAAAAATTTAGAATCAGAGATCTGAGATGTTAAGATGCATCGTTGTAATTGAATTATCTACAAATTCTCTTCGTTTCAGATAATTTGATTTAGAGTAACGCCGGGAAACTTAGGTTACCTCCGATTATTAACTGACCTAAACCTCGAAAAATCGCACAAAAGGTGTAACATGATATGATTGATTGTAANACCTGCAAATATGATGATGTAAAATGTTCCGTTTTCTTTTCCCCCGAAAAACTGCTGTATGAATGAACTAGTTCGAATGTTTGGGGTTGAATGGATCGCGTCACGATCACTGGTACGTATGCGTGAGATTGGCTTTTACGGTTTTGACTTTATGCGAGATTGACGGAATGAACTTCATGTCGTAAGAGAGTCACTGACTCGATCATAGTATCTGAGGTGCAAGTATAAATATCTTAATTTTAGATGACCACTCCAACCAAGCCCGGAAGTACTCTTCGACCTTGTTTTTCCTGTGCCGATAAAAATGCAGACATCGCACAGCTACACTTATATATCGGGGAATTAAAGAAGAGAATTAATCTATACGAAGGAACGTGGTTCTCCATACCACAAATGAAGGAAGAGAAGAGTAAAATTCTACGTTTGGAGCACTGCCGTGACAGTCTCCTGGAGGAGAGCAGATGCCAGAGGCTAACCATAAAAGCCCAATCAGAGGCACTGCACAAGGTATATTCCAAATCCGAAATAGCGAAGCAAGTTCGCGCATATCCAGTACAAGATGGGACTAACGTGTTCCCAGGACACCATCAGTCAGCTGGGACCTCATCAACAACCAGTTGCAAGGGGCACGGCCTACAATTGCCACCAATCCCTGCCCCAGTCCTTTCTGGTTATCGGCCTATGGCTGGTGGTCCATCGGACCCTATCGTGGCCCCAGTCCTCGTGTCGCCACTCTCTCAGCCTCCAGCAGAAACCACACTTCCACCTCGAAAGCGTAAGAGGCCGACGCGCTCAGAGAAAAATCAGAAGCGCAGAAACGCCATGGCCGCGCTTGAAGCCTCGTTATCTGCAGCCAAATCGACTATCGAGGAAATTACAATCACCCATTCTATCCCGACGAAAGAAGTATTTCGAGTAGTTCCGGCCGACAGCATCAAATTCCTCGAAGATCGACGGTTGCCCGTCGACATTGACGAAATGATCGCAGAAGGAGAAGTGTTTCCGTAATGAATTTTTCATTTGCCTCAGTTCTCCATGCAGAATGAAGAAACTTGAAGAAGTTGACGTTATCCTGTACATGACCTTTGATGTTTTGTTCGTATTTAATTAATGGTGAATGTATCTTTATGTTTCGCTTTAATACAACTGTTCGACTTTCTTTGATTGTGTTAATTGTATGTATGATTTGCTGTGGTTGAATTGCATGAGAAAGGGATCCCGAAGATATAGTAGAAGCTTAAATGTCGTCCCTTCGGGGACCAGGGTCGGACTGAATTATGCGTGAAGAAACGGGTAAGACCTTCTAAGGCACCTTGGAACCCGAACCGAGAAAGGGTTAGGAGTAGTCCTAAGGCAGGGGCTCACCTGCTAACCTTTTCCAACCCGTGTGAGCAGCACCAACGTGGAACACCACCACGGGCTCATACGTGGGAATATGTATTTCATCATTTTGGAGTATGTATGGGAAGTATCTGAGCGGAAGAGAGTACTTGGCATGTACGATAATCATGGGTGCATATTTTTCTCTTTCCCCACATACGCCAACAGTATTTAAATAAAAATAAGTAGTAAAAATAGTAATTAAATAATTACTATTAATAGAATAGAGTAAATAAAAATAATATAAATATCGTTGTGAATTTTAGTTTAAGGGACAAAACATTAAATTGACACAAAAGGTTAATTAGATAAAAAGTAAAATCCTAGTCTAGGTAAAATTTGGTCTAGCTAGTTAAAACCATCAGATCATTGAAAAGATTTAGTAGCCAAGAACAATTGCGATAGATCGATAAATTAATCTCGAGTAGTCAACATACGATATCAGTTTAATATTCACATCTAATTAAGTGGAATTTTATTAATAACAATCGATAAGAAGTTGATCGAAAGAATTCGAAAGATATTTCATTTGGAATTTTTATTTTAATCTCTGAGAAAATTAGAGTTTGGATCTACCATTTTCTGGTTTCGCTAGTCCACTTTCAGTAATATTAAGGACAAACAATTAGTTAGTTTTATTTATATTGTTTTTTTCTTAACACAGTAAATTTCGGGGAACAAGCGTCAGTACGCATTTTGTACTGTTTCGTTTATTTAAAAAATATCAAGTCTTATCCATTTCTGGGATTAAGACTATCGCGGATAAATTTTGGGAATAACCGTCATCTTGACTTTGGCACCTATATCGGGCTGTTGGTGCATTTAATACCAGCCTTGATTCTTTAAAATAATCTTAGGACGGCTTGTATAACCGATATCTATACTTCAGCGTGCAGCTAGTTATTTTTTGGGATTATTTGTTTATCAATTTTTGTGGTTACATAGTTTTAATAAAACTCTAAATCATATTGTTATTTATTTGTTTATAAAATATCAATATATTTACACGCAACCTAATAATATCAGGGAATCAACCTTTTTGTGTTAGATCGAGTACCGCATCGAACCTAACAATAGCATAAACAAAAAAAACTGAAAGCAAGTTAACAACAAAAAAATGTGTCTAAAATTTTATTAAAAAGTTAAATTTAAATGAATTCTATAAACTTTATGAATTACATAATGTTAACTAATTTTATTTTCATTTTTATTATTTTAGCGATTTAATTTTATAAATTTTATATTTTACATAATTTCAAATAATTTTATTTTAATTTTTATTATTTTATCAGTTCTACTGGAATTTATTTAGTTTCAATTTTTAAATGTATTCAGTTCTTTATTTTATTTCATTTAATTTTTAATTAATTTTTCCTGTTCTTTTTCTTAAAGTATGCATTCATTGTCACGGCTTCTTAGTATGAAAATACGAGCCATAACATCCCTATTCAATTCGATTATGGCCCTTCGTATGTAAATAACACCAATAGTTCTTCTTAAAATTTCTTTTCATATTATTAATTAATTATTAATTATTTTATTTATCATTATTTTATTTTCTAGTTGGCAGACTCTTCAAACATGATATCTCTCCTAACTGTGTTGGTGATTGTAACTTTCTTGATTTTATTATATATGTTTTATTTATTCTCAATGTGTTATGCACTTTATTTTGTATTATTTGGTGTATGATCATGGGATTTAATTCAACTTGGTGCTGTTTATATGTTATGTATTTTCGATTCATTAAAACAAACTCTCAATCTTCAGTTCTAGCCCAACAATATTTAAGTGAATGATTGATTGCTACTAAAATCATCTAAAAAGCATCAAATTTCCCTAAAATATCTATCCATGTTTAAATATTGGTATTTTAGCGATAAGTTCTTTTTAAAACTCAAGATTCATCAAAATCCCTTTAAATGACTATATCTCTCTATTCTACCCCTTTAAATTTGATCTTAATACATATTATTTAAATATCACAAATATTTCACTATAAAACATGTAAAATAAAGTAAATTAAATTGGTCATCTAAGTTCAATAAAACCAGTTATAATTAAAAGAATCTTTGTTATAAAAATCCAGTCTCATAGAACTTTCAAAAAATTAAAGATTTTATTACCCTCTTAATATCTATCTACCTAATAATAATTACATTCCAAAACCCGGAAAAAACATTTTATGAATCACATTGTAGTGCTTGTTGAAACACTTTTTATATACATATATATAAAATTTTAGATATTAAAAAATTACACTTTTGTTTTAATAACTTAAATTAACAAAAAAAGTAAGATTTTTTCAAAAAACAAGATGGCAAAATATTCAGCAGAAACAACAAACTCGTCAATCGATATGCAACAGGATTTTAATATTCTCGTAATTTTGCTATTATCAGTTTTTTGTGAGGGTAGCTCTCCCACGACACACATGAATCACAATTTTTTGAGGTGAGTATTTTTCAATACCACAACATAAGGATTTAATCACGAAAAACAAAAATATTTGTACATTGAAATTTTCAGTTAGAAAACAAATAGATATTAGACGCAATTGTTAGGATAGATAAGGATTAGATCAAATTTCAATAATAAAATTATTAGACAACATCTGTCCAATGGAGACTATCACAGCATTAAAAATGTAAGAAGTTAAACAAAATAAAAACATCAAAAGTAAAAATAAAATCAGCAAACACAAACAGCCACAAAATGAAACATATTATTATCAAGTCTGACCCTAATATAATTAAAAGCAACGAAAATATTGGCGATAATACCACTAATCAGTGAGAAAAAAATTCAAAGAACAATCAGAAAATAAAAATAAGAATTAATTAAGTGTAACTTAAATTAAAGTTTTATTTTAAAATGAATAGTAACACTATTTCTGCCCTACTTGACTGGTTAGGTAGAACTTAAAATTGATATATAAGTCTCACTAGGACAGATGAGAGCAGACTTTTATCATTATAACTTTGCATTTTTCAATTCAACTTTTCATGTGGTAAGGATTATTTATATTCTAAAACATTTTTTTGTAATGTTAAGTTCATTAGTCTTGATCAGTTACTGTTTTGTTTTGCTAAGCAAATATTTAACTAAAATTTCTATGTTTATAGTTTAGATTTATTTATGAATATTGAAACAAGTTTTATTTTTGATCAATCGAGCGACTATTGAAACTCAGGGAACGAAACCTAAAGTGGATTTCCTTGATTTTTAAGGATCGCTTGATGTGGTCACCACATCAAATCAACGTAGGTGAAATTAAGGAAGCCATTCGAGCTATATCACACTCTGCCCTGAAAGACAGTTCGCTTGGAGCTCAATATTGCTCAAAGTCTTGCGTGATTCAGAATCCGGGGGAGCAAGTATGGACGAACTTGTTAGCCTGAGCAGCACAGCCAGGCGACTCGTCGAGTAGAACATCGTTGTTGGCCCAATAGGTCGACTCAGTGAGGGAAACCCTGCGCAAAGAACAAGATAGCGGGGTCACCTTTTCTTCGATATTCCACCTGAACCAACGTGTCTAAACCACACCGGTATGCAGGAATTTCTTGAAATAATCGTAACTTTTTTCCAACATCATAGGACAATGTTTACACCATAAGTTTTACAACCCATCTATATGATAACGCAATCAATGTTCATAGTTACAATAAGTAGTTGATTATCTCAATGATGCAATGAAAAATCATAGTAAAACTGCTAAATTCTAACATGGACAATAAAATAAGTTGAAATTAATTCTAAGCAGATAGAATTGAGAAATTAGAGGGAATAACAGCGGTTAACCAATGAAAATATGTTCTGACTAAAATGAAGTGTGCAATTTAACAGTCAATAAAAAATAATGTGGGAAGATCGCTAATTCCATAAGACAGTGGGAAAGGACCATAATTCATGCCACCAAATTCAAAATGGAACGAAATAACAGAAAATGAAGGTAAAAATAAAATTAAGATATCAATGACAAAATTTAATAGCATAAACGTGTTTTAGGTAAATTGTCTGAATCGAAGAATTTGCAGATTTAAATTAATCTCATAAATACCTTTAATCCCCTTAAGGGGAAGTTTTTAATTTACCCGCCCAAACAAATCGATTGTTACGATCCCCCCACACACAAACTTGTGTCATAATGGAAATAATGAGAATGACACTATAAATAACCAACTGCCAGTTTTGTATATGAAATTTGATCATTCAATTGATATTACTCAATAAAATATTCAAATTCCTAATATGAGGCATCTGATTGGCTAATAAAATATATTGCTGCCATAGTAACAAATGCTATAGTAAAATATTTAGTGACCCAGCCATTGATAAAAGCCAATTCAATCCAATCCATTACGGCAATATTTGACACAAATGAAGACTGTGAATTGCATCTTGATATAACAGTTCCATCATTTCCGCCAAAATTGATTTGCTCTGTAAATCATATTCCGGCAAACTCTTGTGAGAATTCATTACTAAAATTTTAGTTTTACATAAATATTCATGCAAAAATTGCAGGTCATCTGATAAATTGTCTGACGGCAATAGCTTTTTAGTAATTGGAAATATTTTACTGGTAATTTTTTCATTGGATAATTGACTTACAAGCTGAAGAAAATTATTTGGTATTTATTATTTTTTTCTAATAGAAAACAATTTGATAATTTACCGCATTAATGTGTTCACAGATGTTATACAATTCACACCAATGGATTGTCCAGTTTTCTGCCAAATCTTCATCGGATTTCGTTAAATTATCGAAATCATTGACATTTGTTCGCAACGATACCGAAATTTTACAACATTTACTTAAAAGCGAACCACTAGACAAATAAACATAGCGTCGATAATTTTCTTCATTGTCAACATTGACTTTACAAAATAATGACTCGATTGTATCACCAATACCTTTTGAAACTGTGTTAACAATCTGATAATAATAATAATCACATAATAATAAATAAAAATTCTAACATTGGTGTTTTGAAATTCAGCTAAAGCTTTGGAAACAGACGCAAGTAAATAATCACCACACAAAGTAGCCATTTTGTTTCCAAACTGCATATCATAATACCAATTTATCGGTTTATTTTGGGAATTTTTCTCGATATTAACCAAATCTCTAAATTATAAATAAAATTGATTAGAAAAAATCTTAATTACTTGTGGATACATATTGCAGTATGTGCAGTTTCAATTATTTCAGCGATACTTCGTTGTTCAGCATTAATACCTAAGGGCGGCCGAGTAAATGTTTTAGAAATAAGTAAAACTAATAGGCCGCGAAGTTCAGTTACACCTTGTGTATCACTAATTAATGTTTTAGCAGTTTGTAATAATGGATGATGAGTGCCTACTAATTTTCTAACTTGAGAAGCAACAGATGTTATTTCATCACTAATTAAATAACGAATATTCACAAGGGAGGAAGGGTAGCACACAATTTGTTCGGAACGTTTAATAATTTTCTGCCAAGGAGTTTTCCACATATTAAAATAATTGACTTCGGATCAAATCGTAATTGATTTCGATTTTTTTATTTTGAGAATTTAGTCTTTTTAAGGTAATGTCCGAATCACTGGCTTTTGGTAAACACTCGGTTTTAATATCTATTTTTTCAAATTCGATGCAATCTGTTATCCAATCTTTATCAATTATGTCGATTAAATAGCCAGGAAAATTGTAAAACGCATCAGACATCTATGCAAAAATGATTAAGGAAAACTTATGTTATCTTAAATTACCTATAAATACCAAAAATATTTTTAAATTTTAAAAGCATATAAACAAAATGTCATTCCAAATAATAAATTTTAAATTTCAAAATGAAATCTTTTGTTAACTTGCTTTTAATCTTTTATATTAGAATTAAACAAAAAAATCTTTAAATTTTTAATTAAGCATATTTTATATTACATAATATATAGTTCTTTAACATCCAAATTCATATTGACACTTTTTTCACATCAAATTTACTCATCGCACAAAAATTTTTCCTTAGAAATTATAATTAATGACTAATGAGTAGAAAATGCTTTGCATTTTCAGAAAAATAACATTGAATTCTGAAAAACTTGCATTGAGTTGAGTTAAATGATATTACGTCTTGGGTTAAATTTAAATGTTACAATGGCTCCAGTTGTCAACACCTGAAAACCCCAAAAATTTTTTTATTTTACCACGAAATATCAATGGCTATTTCATCTAGTATCAATATTAGAACTATTCTGTGGCTTCTACTCCACCTTGGTTTCTAATTCGAACTAATAATAAGTTATTGAATTTTTAAAATTATCTACTAATATAAGAACTTCTTTTGATTTTCAATTGACTTTATATTTATTACAAAATCGATTATGAATCAACAAAGATATAAATTACTATTGTTGGACTAAGAATCAATCTTGCTTTTAATTTTTTGTTGTTTTATTATGTAAGTAAATGGTGAACTGAGGCGATCCAAATAACACGTAAAACACACAAAGAATATTTAAAATTATTATGAAATATTAAATAAAACAAAAGTATAAATAGAAAAAAGTAAAAATAAATAAAACTAAAATAAAAAAATTATTAATTGCAAGCAGTTGCACACGGAACACATTTTAAAAGCATTAAAATAACATAAATCGCCTAAAAAAGACACAAAAATAGCAAAAACTATTATCTTATACATAATATAAGTGGTATGTAGAAGCGATCATTCGATTAATCAAGAATAAAAAGAAAAGCAAGAAATTAATAGAAAAACAATAAATAAAAACCAAATAAAGAAATGAACCAATCAAAATTATTGGAATTTAAGATCAAAAAATAAAAATAAATCACGATCTAAAACACACATGATCGATCTTGATTGGTGGAATACATGCATAGCAACACTATTGTTGGGGTTGGAGCAAAAACAAAATAAATTTCACATGGTACCAGAAAGCAGAACAAAAATTGGTTAAATCAATATAAGTACAAAATTAATTAAAATTTAATGAAAATTAAAAATCAATATTGAACGGGGGTATCGGGTATGGTTGAATGCCAAATTGTTAGACGAGGTTAGAAAGCATAATAAAAATGTAATAGGATGATCATAGAAAAAGTTAATAAGGAAAAACAAATTAATTAAAATTAATTAATCTGTAATGGAAAGCCCGAGCCAATGGAAAGCCTGAGCCCATGGGAAACCCGAGCACTGAAGAAAACCCGATGCGCAGTGAGACCCGAGACACCAGATAAGGTAATAATAGTTCGATTTATAATTGCAGGGTAAATAAATTTAAATAATGATTAAACTTTTCAAAATTTACTTAGGGTGCCCGGGGAAACAATTAATTTCATTTTGCTAGATAATTGGCCTCTTAAAAACAGTATAAAAGGAGAGCTTAGAAATGAGCAAGCCGCCATTTGGTCGAAGAGAAAAAGGAAAAAGCTAAACAGAAAATCCAGCAAGGACAAGTCAAAAGAGGAAATTTGTGAATTATAAAGAAGCTAGACTCGTAGAAGAAAAGATAATTGCCCCTTGGGTTTCTTACCTTAGCGAACCAAATTTAAATTGAAAGAAAGGTGCAAATAGTGACAAATTGTAATTGTGATAAAAAGCGAATAAAGTTATTCTGTGTTGAGTTTTCATTGATTTGGTAAAATAAGGACACGAGGAGTCAGAGAAAGGACCGACTTACAAATAAAAACTCAACACTATATAAAGGTCCGTCTCAGTGTACACATTACCACTTTTTTCAATCAAAAAATTTTTTTGTCTTACTTATAAATCTCTCCGAAACCACTTTTTCAAATTTCAAAATCTATTCATTTCAATTTGGAATACTTTTCATATTCACTTTAAAACAAACAACTTTTTATAATTCAAAATTTTGCTACTATTTTCAAATACCCACGAACCACATGTTTTACTATTTAACTAGTCTGTCGCAAATACTTTGGAATGACTTGATTCGCAAATTTAATATATTGGAAAGTAAAATCACACAACTAGTAAATTTTCTTAGTTTTTTTTAATTTTATGAAGACCCATTTTGTATGGTACCCCGTCAAAAGGGCCCAAAACAAAACGGCCTTTGGCAAAAATGCCCCCTGTCAAAAGGGCCCCCAAAAATAGGACCGCATAGACAGAAAATTCATTTGGATCTTAGTGAATGGTGATAATACTCAACTTTATAACTACATGCTACATACGAGAAACCGAAAAGCAAAAAGAGGAGAAAAAGATGCGACATCTATTGGCAGAAGCCCGGAAATGGAAGCGACAGAGCAGAGAAATGAAAAAGCAAATGAAGGAATTGCCTATGAGATTAGAGTACGAAAGTGAACAAGGCAAATGGGAAGAGAACCTAGTCATAAAAGAGGAACTCAAACGGCTAAGAAAGATTGCCGCCCGAAGCCAAACATGGCAGACCAAGGCCATGGAGTTTGAAAGACATTTGGCTATGAAAATCTCCATAAGGGAGCACGAGAATGCAGCGATGGAAAAAATGATACTTCAGCAATCAGGACGAGTTGTGGAACTAGTAAATAAGGTCACAGAGCTGGAACGAGATGTCAATGGATACCAGGGAGCTCTGGAACAAAGAAATATGGTATTAGCAGGAAAAAATAAAAAGCTGGAGAACGAAAGGAAAATGTACAATGAAAATATTAAAAATTTAGAAATAGAGATCGAAAAATGGAAGGGCGATGAAAAGATAAAGGAGTTAGATAGGTAATTAGAGGTAAAAGGGGATGAGACGAGATACCTCACCTATTTGCTCGACGAGGAATTGAATATCACTAAAGCATTACGAGATGAAGTCCACGAGTTGAGAGCTCAAATTCCCCAATACTACATACCCTACGACCCTATTGCTATCCAACTACAGTCATCGGTCGAGAGTGATGAGGGATATGGGGGTCAAGAGGAAACCTTCGTATAGAGGCGACTAAAAAGATAGAAAATTAAAAAATGGGGACTTATATCCTAAACAAAAAAATTAAAAGTATTGTAAAGTATTTGAGGGACTGTAACCCTAATTTCCTAAAACTGAATATGAATGTATAAGTACAAACCGCATTGTAGCGTATTATTAATTGTAAATATTATAGACATGAAGATTGAAGAAATAATAGAACTCATGGGCGAAGTAGAAGAAGGAGAGATTGTAACAGAAACCACAGAAACACAAATACTAAAGAAAGAATTACGGGAAGAGAAACGAGAAAATAAGAGATTAGCAAACAAATACATAGAAGACCGGAAAATAATAAAAGTACTAAAGAAAGAGTGCAAAGAATGCAAAGAAATGAATGATTGTAAGAACAACGAACACGAGGAAGAAATTGGGAAAAGATCGCAGAAGAATTATGGAAAGAGAGAGCAAGCTTCAAGGCGGAAGAAGTAATCCAAGATTATTGGAAAACCGAAGCGCAAGAGCGCCAAATAACCATAAATAAATTAAACCAACAGCTGAAAGAAAAACAACAGGAAAGTGAAGAAATGAAGAAATGGATCCGCAAATACAAAGAGATCGAGAAAAAACACCAACAACAACAACAACAACGAAACCTTCCGCAAGAAAACGAACAAGATTTCCTGCAAATCGAACTAAAAAGGAATCTCGATAAAAAACGGGAAGAAATTAGAAGACTAGAACAGGAGATAAGGCACATGAAAAGGGAAGCCCGTGAAAAAGACCGACAATTAGAGATGCTATCCGAATTAAGACACAGGGTCATTAAAGCAGAGTCCACCCTGATGAGAATCGCCGAAAACCACCCCAAAAGAGAACCATCTAACTAGAAAGCCATTAAGGCCAATTGTAAATATAATAAATAATAAATGTATAATAGTACAATGCGAAGCGGGGTGGCGATAATCATAATGGTATTGATACATCTGATGGAAAGCCAACAAACCAATACCCAACCGAAAAGTGTACGAGATTTCCGAAATCCGAACCAAAAATCCATACAAGAGTCCTGCCAAGGCACATATACCAATGCAATAAAAGCCAACATCATCCATAACCTTCAATCAGTCCGATCATACGTCAACAACATCAGAACAATGTGTAAAAAGAATCCCATGTGTCAAATGATAGACCAACGAATACTCGAACAAATCCAACAACTCGACCAGTTGGAGCAACAAGTGCAACAAGAAGATCTAGGAAATCTCGCAGAAAGTACAGAAACACCCCCAGAAACCAGCGACACCCATTATCTCATGTATGTGGTGATCGCGGAAACTATCCTATTATGCCTGATAACCCTCTTAAAAATCTATGAAATGAAGAAAAAATGTCAGAACTCGAAACCAAACAACACCCAACAAAACCTAACCGAAATAACCAACACCGTCGCAAGTCCACCCAGAATGTCCAGTAATGAATCTCCCCAACCATCATCCAGTCGTCGAACTTACCATAACATCAATCTCCAATTGCACCAACAACTCCAACCAAACCATCAGAGCAATCCATCCATACTACAATTGAATTGAACACTATTTTGTATTTTTGTATATGAACTATCACCTTAAGTGATGCTTACTTGGTCTTGTTTTGACCTATATCTTATTAATAAATTTTATGTTGTACCATTTTATTATTTAATTTAAGTTTTTTTGTTGAATGTATGAAGTAAGTTAAGTATGCAATTGCGGGACGCAATTTTGATTGGTCCCCGAGTGATTTGTTGGGCTGAGTCGAAAACATAATCGCCAAAAAATTAAGACAGATAGGATGTGAATAAAATAAAATAGGACAACAAATTTTAAAATAAACAAATCAAGATATAAAAGAAACAATAAAGTAAGATATAAAGATTAAAACAAAAAATAAAAAATGAGAAAATTAAAATAAGGTAATAAGATAATGAATAAAATGACGAAAAATGCAACAAATAATGAGGAATTTAAGAAACAAATAAAAAATATAATAAAAATAAAGGAAAATAAGGAAAACAACCAAAGAAATAAGAAAAACAAATTAATTTAAAATTAAAGCGGTACTCGATTTTGATTGGTCCGCGTAAACGAAAAATGCATATATAAGTAAACAGCAAACTCATTATAGTTACTGTTAAACCAAACCATTTACAGGTACTCGACTATCCAGACAATCACCGGACACTCAGAAAACAGACGACTATTAGGAACAATTATATCTTCGATCTAACACTATAACCGATTTAATTAGCTTTTCGGCTCAGCCTTTTGGAATCACCGATTTACGAACGATTAAGTAAGAATGTGTTTTTATTGTGAAATTGCGTAAATGCTTTTTCGAGGTTAAAAATATTTTTATTATATCAATTTAACAGATTTTAATAAACCTTCTTCATTCGATCTCACTTTTTAATGTTAATGCATTTTCATGATTAAATCCAAAAACTAATGGCAGATGAATATTTATGATATGTTTTTATATTCGAGTTTTATTGGTTATAATAAAATTATATTTGAGAAACGTGGAGTTGAGGAGATCCATACCATGGTGTGAGGAGCCTTCGGGAGCTCAGCCGGTGGGTATGGACCTCTTCAATCACGCAGCTGACGTGGGCCGAAATGTGGGGGCTTCCTCACGGGTCCGTCGCTGAAGGTAATAAAATTCTGCAAGAAATAGTTGAAAGTGGAGTGGAATACATTTCAAAGTCGAAACGAGGAAGGTAATCTTAACTGACAATGACTGAGGTGGCTACAAAATTTTATTTATCAAAACCTCATTATTCTTAGATACCACACTTTGAAATTTTCATCTGACATCAGTAATTAGTCTGAATCATCTATTCGCATCAACCGACACTCCATCATCTAGCTATAAACCACTCTTCTGTCAAAACTCACGTCAATTTTCATCTGAAATAAAAGAAACTGAGTGCTAATATATTCGCTCGGACGTTATACAATAGCATAGGGAGTATAAATGAAAAATTATTGAACACATTTTTAATAAGAAGACGTTTTTCGAAAATACTTTATTTTCGCCAAACCGTTTTGGTTTCTTCTGAAAATTACAATAGCGGTAGCATGAAGTCCCTTCAGTAAAAGACACCTCCGACCGATATTGCCAAGGTGAAGATTTTTCGGATAAGCTGACGAAAATATCCACGAAATAATATTGTCCAAGTAGAGAGCGAAAGGGGCTGCACATCATGAGAATAAAATCCAATGTCCACGTTCGATGAGAAATAATCATAGGCAGCATATTGATTAAACGAATTAATTCCAACTAGCGGTGTATTATGACCATCTGTAAAACTATAAATTTAGATAACGGGAGAACATACGAGACGAGTCACACGCACTGATACACACCAGTATAAACTTACACATGCCGTATGCAGTATTTTCCCCAGTCGGCTGGCACGATAACGACGTTGATAGTGAGAACTAAAATACACGCACATGACGAGGTTGACTCAGGCTGATATCCACTCATAACTATTCTGAATTTGGTACTAATCTCATTAACAAGGGAATATGCATCTGCTGATTTTTAACATGCATGCCCACGCGCCAGGGTTGAATTCTTTGAATTTTTAGATAAACGATACTCTAGTGAGCTAAGTGAGCAAAGTACATTGGCAATGAAATCTTGTAATTAATACTAGGTCCATCCAAAGTGGGATATCAAATTTTCGAATAAAATTATTTGACTGATTTATTAGTTATCTGATCGAATACGTTGACTATTTTTATAAAAGAAGTCGAACATCCCCACGACTAGGTAATTGTGAATTTTTCTTTGTCAACGACAATTTACCCTATTAAACTAAAGGGAAGGGGGTCATGACTTGCAAATCAACATGTAGGTAGACAACGTTCGGATTTAATATTAATCAACCGAAGACTTTCTCCGGTCCGTCATTATAATTCCTTTTCTGTTGACTTATTAGAACTTCATTAAAGGTAACGTATAGCTTGCATGAAAATTAACAAATGATTACGCCACCATGATGGTTTAGTAGAAATAGCTGATTTTATTTTATCTTCATTATTCTTTCCTCATTATAGTTATCGAGAATGTTGCCAAGCACGAAGCCTTCTCTCAAACCCTGCTTCTCCTGCGCCGACAAAAACACCATAATCAGAGAGTTACAGGCCCAGATCGGTCGATATAAAAAGAAAATCGACGATCTGGAAGGTACATGGTTTAGCCCAGTACAAATGAAGGAGGTACAGAAGAAGTTGTACCGTAGCGAGCATTGTCGCGATGCCTTGATAAACGAGAGTAGATCTCAGCGTAGCCTGATCAAAGAGCAGTCCGAAGCTCTACATAAAGTCTATGTCCAAGCAGCAACCACTCGGAAGATCGTTAGCATTCCCCTTAACGAAGCAGACAACATCTTCCCCGTCCACCATGACCCTTCGTTCAATTCACCACCTTTATCTAAGAAGTCTTGTCGTGAGTGCGTAGAGGCCGACCTCTCCCCCAGGCCAACGGACGTACTTATCCTTCGGCACCAGCAAGGCGTTGCCATCAACTACGACATCCTCAGTAGTATCGTCTAACAACCCCTCGAAACCTAAGCGTCGTCAATTGTCCAGAGCGGAACGTAAAAAGCGGCAACGTGAGCGAGCGGTCGTCAAGCAAAGTGAACTATCTACCGACCACCCAAGTAATTCGAATGATCCCCCAGTAACGATCGATTTAACAGTAGGGATCCCAGGACGAATCATCTCTGCCGCTGGTGTGACTTGGGAGGAGAATGCCTCCGAGTTTTTCAATCTAGACGAATTATTGGCAGACGCAGAATGGGAGAAGTGAGAATCTCAATCTAGAACGACCGTGCGGGAGTGATAATTGGCAAACTGAACTATCATGACTTATCTTTCCCCTTAACCCGTTTTCTACTAAGTTGTACATGTCATGTAGTGCTTAACTGTATAGTGTATTATAATGGTAGAATAAAGCAATTTTGGTTATCCCTTGTTGTTGTTTTGTTTAACTAATCGTTGTAAATGTTCGGAGCAGTTTTTACAAACCGAGAGTAAATTTTAAGTTCGAAAGGTAATAGTCAATTTGTATCTAATTCGGGGTCGGAGTAAAGTGAGGTCTGATGAGGATGATTAGACGTAAGTCCTTCCATCGGCAGTCAGAAAGGAGAAGTCGAGGCCTCAGTAAGGAGTAGTCCTAAGGCAGGGGCTCACCTGCTTACTGGAGTCTCGCCGACATAGCACATTTCCAACGTGAAGCAATTCACGGGTGCTATGTTGGAGTATAGGTTGTGCAGGGTCCTGCTCCGGGTTGACATGGGCATATGTAGCGTAATGAAATGGACACGCATCCCCTAGACAAGGGCGTAGATTGGTTAGGGTCAACCGAGCGCTACCCAGCATAATAATAATAATAATAATAATAATAATAATAATAATAATAATAATAATAATAATAATAATAATAATAATAATAATAATAATAAGTAGCCTAATGCCCGTTTCGTTGTCGAGATGACGACATCGGGGGCGTCCTCAAGACTAAAAACATCACAACACAGCTCCACTCAAGGAATGTGGTGATGATCGAAACCGAGGAGAATTCAGCAGGTCAGTCTCTAGAATTGTGGTGGCCAATGCAATATTATTTATGGGGGCCCTATATCGTAAAAAAGGTCTGAAAAAATTCAATTTTTTAAATTATTATTAGTTTCATCTGTAATTGTTTGTTGTTAACAATCATGGAAAACTGCAATTAAATTTTCATTAAAATTTACTTTGCTTCGTTCCTTTAATCCTTAAGAAATATAATTTTAGTTTAATAGTTATTATTGTGATTATTATTATTACTATTGTTATCATTGTTAGTATCATTATTCTTATAATTTCTATTATTACTATTACTATTATTCAATATCATTATTATTAGCATCATTGCCGTACTTTTTTTATCACTATTGTCGGGTCATTTTTATTAATTCACTCATTATCATCATTAATAGTATCATCACTGAGATCACCCGGGTGAAACCTTTGCATAGATCTCTACAAGACCTTACGAATGATGTGAATAAAATATAATTAAATTTTAAAATACCGCAACGTAATATAAATTTTTAAATACCGCAACGTAATATAAATTTTAAAATACCGCAACGTAATATAAATTTTTAAATACCGCAACGTAATATATTTTTTAAAATACCGCTACGTAATATATTTTTTTTAAAAAAAAAATTTAAAAATTTAAAAATTTAAAAAAAAATTTAAAAAAAAAATAAATTAAAAAACCCCCCCTCCCCCGGGGGGTTAGGGGGTATGACGTCATATGTCTTTGTGACGTCATCGATGACGTCATATGTCTTTGTTCCCGGGTCCACACAATACCCTACTCTACTGTTTTTTCTCTCTCTTTTTCTCTCTTTTCTCTTTGTCCGATTGGGATTTAAGTGTAACCATGTATAGGCAGAATTTAATTCTCTACAAAATGGCTCAATTACAATTTTAGTTTGTCGCTTTGTGTGTAATACACACATGTTTTTACGATAAATTTGTATTTTTCGCGCGGTTAACGTAATTTTCTTGGATTTTTATTCATATATTATATAGATAAAATTTAATTTTCTATAAAATAGCTTGATTAAAAATTATGTATATTGTTTTGTGTGTAATACACACATGTTTTTACAATAAATTTGTATTTTTCATATAGTTAACGTAATTTTCTTAGGATTTTATTCATATAATATATAGATAAAATTTAATTTTCTATAAAATAGCTTGATTAAAAATTATGTCTCGTATGTTGTGTGTAATACACACATGTTTTTACGATAAATTTGTATTTTTCATACAGTTAACGTAATTTTCTTAGGATTTTATTCATATAATATATAGATAAAATTTAATTTTCTATAAAATAGCTTGATTAAAAATTATGTCTCGTATGTTGTGTGTAATACACACATGTTTTTACGATAAATTTTGTATTTTTTCGCGCGGTTAACGTAATTTTCTTGGATTTTTATTCATATATTATATAGATAAAATTTAATTTTCTATAAAATAGCTTGATTAAAAATTATGTATATTGTTTTGTGTGTAATACACACATGTTTTTACGATAAATTTGTATTTTTCATATAGTTAACGTAATTTTCTTAGGATTTTATTCATATAATATATAGATAAAATTTAATTTTCTATAAAATAGCTTGATTAAAAATTATGTCTCGTATGTTGTGTGTAATACACACATGTTTTTAGGATAAATTTGTATTTTTCATACAGTTAACGTAATTTTCTTAGGATTTTATTCATATAATATATAGATAAAATTTAATTTTCTATAAAATAGCTTGATTAAAAATTATGTCTCGTATGTTGTGTGTAATACACACATGTTTTTACGATAAATTTGTATTTTTCATATAGTTAACGTAATTTTCTTAGGATTTTATTCATATAATATATAGATAAAATTTAATTTTCTATAA
Source organism: Schmidtea polychroa (assembly GCA_959609185.1). Classification (NCBI taxonomy): domain Eukaryota; kingdom Metazoa; phylum Platyhelminthes; order Tricladida; family Dugesiidae; genus Schmidtea; species Schmidtea polychroa. Next base: position 29,873 of record CAUHTR010002926.1, read on the forward strand.
AATAGCTTGATTAAAAATTATGTCTCGTATGTTGTGTGTAATACACACATGTTTTTACGATAAATTTGTATTTTTCATATAGTTAATGTAATTTTCTTAGGATTTTATTCATATAATATATAGATAAAATTTAATTTTCTATAAAATAGCTTGATTAAAAATTATGTCTCGTATGTTGTGTGTAATACACACATGTTTTTACGATAAATTTGTATTTTTCATACAGTTAACGTAATTTTCTTAGGATTTTATTCATATAATATATAGATAAAATTTAATTTTCTATAAAATAGCTTGATTAAAAATTATGTATATTGTTTTGTGTGTAATACACACATGTTTTTACAATAAATTTGTATTTTTCATATAGTTAACGTAATTTTCTTAGGATTTTATTCATATAATATATAGATAAAATTTAATTTTCTATAAAATAGCTTGATTAAAAATTATGTCTCGTATGTTGTGTGTAATACACACATGTTTTTACGATAAATTTGTATTTTTCGCGCGGTTAACGTAATTTTCTTGGATTTTTATTCATATATTATATAGATAAAATTTAATTTTTCTATAAAATAGCTTGATTAAAAATTATGTATATTGTTTTGTGTGTAATACACACATGTTTTTACGATAAATTTGTATTTTTCATATAGTTAACGTAATTTTCTTAGGATTTTATTCATATAATATATAGATAAAATTTAATTTTCTATAAAATAGCTTGATTAAAAATTATGTCTCGTATGTTGTGTGTAATACACACATGTTTTTAGGATAAATTTGTATTTTTCATACAGTTAACGTAATTTTCTTAGGATTTTATTCATATAATATATAGATAAAATTTAATTTTCTATAAAATAGCTTGATTAAAAATTATGTCTCGTATGTTGTGTGTAATACACACATGTTTTTACGATAAATTTGTATTTTTCATATAGTTAACGTAATTTTCTTAGGATTTTATTCATATAATATATAGATAAAATTTAATTTTCTATAAAATAGCTTGATTAAAAATTATGTCTCGTATGTTGTGTGTATACACACATGTTTTTACGATAAATTTGTATTTTTCATATAGTTAATGTAATTTTCTTAGGATTTTATTCATATAATATATAGATAAAATTTAATTTTCTATAAAATAGCTTGATTAAAAATTATGTCTCGTATGTTGTGTGTAATACACACATGTTTTTACGATAAATTTGTATTTTTCATACAGTTAACGTAATTTTCTTAGGATTTTATTCATATAATATATAGATAAAATTTAATTTTCTATAAAATAGCTTGATTAAAAATTATGTATATTGTTTTGTGTGTAATACACACATGTTTTTACAATAAATTTGTATTTTTCATATAGTTAACGTAATTTTCTTAGGATTTTATTCATATAATATATAGATAAAATTTAATTTTCTATAAAATAGCTTGATTAAAAATTATGTCTCGTATGTTGTGTGTAATACACACATGTTTTTACGATAAATTTGTATTTTTCGCGCGGTTAACGTAATTTTCTTGGATTTTTATTCATATATTATATAGATAAAATTTAATTTTCTATAAAATAGCTTGATTAAAAATTATGTATATTGTTTTGTGTGTAATACACACATGTTTTTAGGATAAATTTGTATTTTTCATACAGTTAACGTAATTTTCTTAGGATTTTATTCATATAATATATAGATAAAATTTAATTTTCTATAAAATAGCTTGATTAAAAATTATGTCTCGTATGTTGTGTGTAATACACACATGTTTTTTACGATAAATTTGTATTTTTCATATAGTTAACGTAATTTTCTTAGGATTTTATTCATATAATATATAGATAAAATTTAATTTTCTATAAAATAGCTTGATTAAAAATTATGTCTCGTATGTTGTGTGTAATACACACATGTTTTTACGATAAATTTGTATTTTTCATATAGTTAACGTAATTTTCTTAGGATTTTATTCATATAATATATAGATAAAATTTAATTTTCTATAAAATAGCTTGATTAAAAATTATGTCTCGTATGTTGTGTGTAATACACACATGTTTTTACGATAAATTTGTATTTTTCATATAGTTAACGTAATTTTCTTAGGATTTTATTCATATAATATATAGATAAAATTTAATTTTCTATAAAATAGCTTGATTAAAAATTATGTCTCGTATGTTGTGTGTAATACACACATGTTTTTACGATAAATTTGTATTTTTCATATAGTTAACGTAATTTTCTTAGGATTTTATTCATATAATATATAGATAAAATTTAATTTTCTATAAAATGGATTGATCTAGAGTTTAAAATGTTGTATTATTTTATTACTTTGTTACAATATTTTTATAATCTTATAACATCTTGCTTAAATATTTTACATCTGGTGAAATATTTCCGAAATATGTTATTACTTTGTTGTAATTTACTGAAAGACTTCACAATTTATTACAATATTCTTTTTAATTTGTTGTCCGTCTTCGAAATAATGTATTGATTTGTCCCAATTAACATCATTATTTTATTACTTTGTTGCAATATTTTTATTATTTTAGTTACAATTTGATAAATATTTTACAACTTTGTTGAAATTTTCTGAAATATGTTACTACTTTGTTGTAATATTTTCTAATCTTGTTACAATTTGCTTAAATATTTTACAACTGTTGAAAATTTATCTGAAATATGTTATTATTTTGTTACAATTTTATGAAAACGTTATTACTGTTTTGCAATTTGATGAAACATGATATTACTTTGTGGGTTCATCACATTATTTTTATTAAATTATTATGAAAATGTTAAATAAGTCAACTTTAGCATCAAAATGTGTTTTAAAATATATTGAAGTTTTAAAATACTGTAACGTAATGCATTTATTTTTCCTACCCCTTCCTTGATTTTGATTGGTCAGAATTTAATCATGTGTAATATATAAGCAGTAACTTTTCAAATGTTTGTCATTTAAACTTTTAATTTAACTTATATAAGTGAATAATTTTTTTATTCTCTATCTAATATTAATGATTATTTTCTTTTAGTGAACGGATGCAGTTTATATAAATTTTGTATTGCCGAAAGTCATGAAGATGTGGAGAACTGTAAATCAGTTACATCATCTTATTTCAAGATAAATGACTCTACCTTATCGGGTTACATATGTCCGGAATGTCTCATTATATCACCAGGTAGGTGGTTAATGTTTGTACGACAACACGGACACCATCTTAGAAGATTCGAAGAAACGAAGAGCAGGATGATCACTAAAAGTAATACTCTTTCTACTATTAACAATTATTAATTTTTCATAGTACAATCGAAAATGAATACATCATACGATCCTAAGCAGATTAAAGAATATGTTACAAGTTATGTTATTTAAGTTGTTTAATATTAATTATAAATATAGTTAGACAAAACTCTGGCACCACAAAACGAAAGTCAATATTTTACGGAAATGGAGACTCTAACATACAATTGTGTCCACGTCGGGAGTCTGACTTAAATGGTTCTCGTGTTGAATTGACAAGCGATGTATCTGCAATTAATTCTCCTGACATTGTTGTTCCAGATTGTCTCATCAAAGAAATAGAAGATCATATTCAACGAATGGGGACAGTAAAAATCCAATTTGGACTTTGTGCAGAGTTTATCAAAGAGGATGGTGAAATTAAAAAATGGTGTTTGTCGAATAAAGCAATTACAATGTCATCTTCATTTATTAATGATGGAATTGAAAAATTAAAAGAAAAGTTGGAGAAATACACTCAACAAAGTAGTGGGTGGAGAATTCATAAAATATTAGAAGTTACTATGATTTTAACTAAATTATCAGACATAATACATGTATCTGGTAAGTTTATTTACATTATTATATATATAAATCAAGATATTTACTTAGGTTCAAGTTACATTAAAACGCCAAATTACCTGAAAAACTGCCAGGCTTTAGTTAATGTTCAAAATAATGATCAATTCTGCTTTTTATATAGCATACTGGCCGTATTACATTATGATGACATAAAACATCACAGAGAAAGAGTAATGAAATATAATTTAAGTGGTAATATATATATATATATATATATATATATATATATATATATATATAATATATATATATATATATATATATATATATATATATATATATATATATATATATTTATAAATGTCATAAATCATTGAATTTTGTTTTTAAGACTTAAAATGGAAATTTGAATGGTTTCCGATGAAGTTGGTTAACATTTGCCAATTTGAAGCAATGAATCCAAATCTAGCGATCAATGTTCTCAAATATAATAAAGATCCAATTAAACAAAAAACTAATGATATTTTCAAGAATCCGTTCGTTGACTTGGTATATAGAAGTACTTCGACGGGATCTCAGATATATCTCCTATTGATTGAAGAAGGTAATATTTCTTTTAATCATTAAAAATATTAACTAAATTTTAGAATTAAATTATCATTTTTTGGCTGTAACTAATCTCGATCGACTGCTGAATTACAGAGATAGAGTAGAAGGAGTCAGAATCCAATCACAATGGTGTCATACATGTCTTCATGGGTTTCGAAAACGTCCTGCTTTTGAAAGACATATAGGTCTTTGTAGGAAGAATGTGGAGCGGACGACTCTATATTCAATGCCAGAGAATAAATATATCGAATTTAAAGACTGGAGTAAAACTATAAAACAGAAGTTTGTTGTCTACGCGGACTTTGAATCGATATTACCTCTAGATGACAAACACTTCCAAAAACATGAGCCGATTGCATCTGAATTTGTGCTTCTTCATCAAGGTTGTCCGATCCGAAATGAAACATTTGTTGGGGAAAACTGTATCATTCAGTTTATACAAGCATTGGATGATATAGCTACAGACATAGTTTATCCGTGGTATAAAATTAATGGATCAAAGGAAATGATGGAACTCACTTGGGAACAGCAGGAAGAATTTACGAATCAAACTCATTGCTACCTTTGTAAAAAGATTATCAATATACCTGTTCGAGATCATGATCATTTTACTGGTCAATATCTTGGAGCAGCATGTCAAGATTGCAACTTGGCTAGAAGAATCAATCCGTCTTTACCTGTTGTATTTCATAATCTTCGTGGATATGACATTCATCATATATTAAAATATGCAATTGGAAAATTCCCCGATTGGAATTTAAATGTTATTCCTCAATCAACAGAAAAGTTTCTCACACTTACAGCGACATCGAAAGGCAGAAGAATTAGATTCATTGATTCTTTACAATTTTTAAATAGCAGCTTGGCAAATTTATCAAAAAATTTACCATGTCTTCCACTGACCTCAGATGTTTTCGAATCACAGATGATGACTTGTAAAACCATTTTTCCTTATGATATGGCTACATCAATGGATGTTTTACAGTCAATAACAGAATTACCACCGATTTGGGAGGGAGTTAGTGAAGAAGATTATATACATGCAAATCGAATCTGGCAACAATACAACTGTGAGACACTGCTAGATTACATGCTAGTATATCTCAAGCTGGATGTTTTTCTGTTGGCCGATGTTTTTGAAGCTTTCAGAGAAAAAACATTTGACGAAGATGGACTTGAGGCTCTATCGTTTGTTTCCATACCCGGATTAAGTTGGGCATCAGCTATTAAACAGTTACCTGAACCGGTAGAACTTATTCAAGATCCAGAGCTTTACCGTTTATTTGAAGCTGGTATTCGTGGTGGAATGACATTTATCAACAAACATCATGTTGAAGCTGATGAATCAACACAAATGTCATACCTAGATGTTAATAATTTATATGGATGGGCGCTGTCGCAAAAACTTCCTATTGGTGAATTTAGATGGATAAATGATCAGACTGAAATGAATGGTATTGTTGAAAGATGTGCAAATGGGGATGAGTTTGATGGAGATCGTGGATATGTTCTAGAGGTTGACATCGTCATTCCTGATAGTATACAAGATAAGCTAGATGATTTACCTATAGCTCCTGAGCTTTGTTATCCACCTGGTAGTAAAGTTGAAAAGCTGTTGTTAACTCATGAGCCTAAGAAAAACTATGTAGTTAATGGTAGAGTTTTGACTGAATGGTTGAGTTATGGCGCAAAAGTCACAAAAGTTAATCGTGCTGTAGAATTCAAGCAAGTGGCTATTTTCAAAGGATATATTGATTACAATACCAAAATGAGAGCAGCTAGTACGGATTCGTTTCAGCGAGATTATTATAAGTTAAAGAACAACAGTTTATACGGTAAAACTGTGGAAAACTTGAAGAAACGTATAAATTTGAGATTATGCAGCAAAAGCAAAAGATTGATAACTTATTGTAGTCATCCTATGTTTCGTCGTAGCATCAAGATTGCGGATGATCTCATTGCTGTTATACTCAATAAGGAAATTGTGTGTTTAGATAGACCAATGTATATTGGACAAACCGTACTTGATTTATCCAAACTTCGCATGTACCAATTTCAATATAAAGAACTACAGTGTTATAGAGAAGAATTCAATTGTCAAATTAATATCGTAGCTGGTGACACAGATTCCTTCTTTTTAGAGTGTAAAAATGTAGATTTACGCTTACAACTATATCCAAAAATGATTGAAGATGGGCTCCTAGATACTTCAAATTATCCAGAGACCGATCCGTTGTTCTCTGATAAAATTTGTTCTGTAATCGGGAAAGTTAAGGATGAGAATAAAGGAAATCAATATAAAGAATGGGTGTTTCTTCGACCCAAGTGCTACTCACTCCAAGGCGATAAAAACACTCTAAAAGCCAAAGGAATAAGACTTACAAACTCTAATCTTACACACGAAGCCTATAAAAAAGTGTATACTGATGGTGGAACAGTGAGCATCCCACAAAAAAGAATAGGAAGTGTCAATCATCAGTTGTATACTTTCATGACAGAAAAACGAGCTCTCCAATGTTTGGACGATAAAAGGTATTGGTACAATTGTAATGAGAGCTATGCCTACGGTCACTATAAGATTCGTCAAATGCATATTGCAACTGTTATGTCTAGAAATGAATGCAAATCGAAACAAGCACTTTAACAATTAAATTTATGTGAATAATAAAATATATATTGTGAATTATTTGACTTCGTTAATTAAAATATGTTTTATCATTTAATAATTCATTTGTCCAATTAATTTAGATAATTAGTTTTAAGTAATAATTATTATTTATCATGAAAAACTTTGCTTTGTTTTGAAAAATTAATGCCCATTTTATTTTAAATTAACACAGCTTTATTTTATGATAATTACTAATTAAAATTTTATTCAAATTGAAATATTATTGTTACAATTTACACTCTTGTTAGAATATATTAAATGTAAATGTAAAATAATAACAATATAAAAAAAAAAAATAATAATAATAATAATAATAAATTAAAAAAAAAAAAAAAAAAATCAATTAAATAACTTAAGTAATTAAAATAAAATATTAAAAAATAATTAATTAATTAAATGTAATAAATTGAAAATTAACTAAAGTAATTAATTAAAACAAAAAACATAATAAAATAATTAATTAATAAATTTAAAAAAAAAATTAAATAGAAGTAATTAAAAAAATTTAAAAAAAAAAAATAATAATAATAATAAATAAAATGATTCGATTGACCTATATTTGATCTGGACATTTGGATAACCTTGAAAGTGTCCTGGAGTCCTCATTATATGCTACTCCCTTCTACTTATTTGCAGAAACAATGACCCGCAAATCCAATACTCTGAAAGCAAGTGTTTTACATGTGCTGATAAGAATGCACAAAACTCGCTACTGAAAGAAGAGATCCGACCATTGAAGGTAAAATTTGATCGTCTGGAGCAGATGTGCGCAAACTGCGGCCGTAGACAAGAACTTTGGCGGCCATGGACGTGCATATTAAAGTATACGTAATGGCGGCCCTGCAGGATTAAGTTACATCCCATTTTAACGAAAAATATTTCAACGAAAAATATCATAATTAAACAAATTTAAAAAAGTAATAAAATACTTTCAAGAATGAAGAAAGATTAGCCATTTTCTTTAAAAAGGTAATAATATATTATATAATATATAGTCGATAGTCAAAGTTTTAATTATTAATTTCTTTTTAAATCTAGTATAATTTTGCCAATAATGTCTCTAAAAAGGAAAAGAACATTGACAGATGAGAAGAGGAGCTTCAATTAAAAATGGGAGCTGGAGTTCTTCATGATGGAGTCGTCAGCAACACATTCTATAATGAGTTTGATCTGCAGTGAAGTTGTGAAGACTATGAAAAGANAATTT